>WTSP01002981.1:0-87348 GCA_025331215.1 Actenoides lindsayi
TTGACAATATTCTTCCTTTGCGTCTTTCATTTATTTTGTCATAGGGATATCATCATATTGTGACCTGCATTGGCTGGGGATGCTGAGGGATGGTGCTGTTCAGGGGAGGACGCTCTCTCATCTGTCTTCATGGCTGCTGATGCTCTTACCCAGCTGTTAGTGACTCATACCCTCCCCAGGGGTGTGTGACCGAGTAGGGGGTACACGGTGAAGATGGAGCAAATCAAGTGTGAGATGTCTCTGGTGGGCAATGAATTGTTGTGTTTCTCCCAGCTGTTTTCCACCCAGTTTGGACTGGGCTGTTGGAAGAGTGTGGAAGGTTGGGGCAGCACCATCCATCCACAGGTACACTAGAGGGCAGGATTTAGCCCTTAAATATTTTCTCAGGTTTTAGAAGTCAGGAGCCCATATAGGTATTTATTACTTATTCTTGTTTAGTAAAGAAAATAGTCCAGCTCCTGCTTAGCTGTTGCACAGCCAGAGCTGAATGAAAAGACAAATATATAGATGACATGTAGTGGTTTGACAGTATATAGTGAAATTACGGAGATAGCCCCATAAATGCAGATTCTTGCAAAAGCTGTCTTCCTGACCCCTGACGTGGGCAGATTCAATTGTTTGGAAAAAACTGCAGTGACCCACGTATGACATTTAGTGAGGTCAGAAGGAAGGCTTTGGGATGTTTGTCATCCTGATGAAATGGAGACAGCCACAGGTTCCTCAATTGCTCATCAAAAAAAGAAGATCAGGTGGCCACTAGTGGGTTTGATCTGGCTAATAAATGCTTGAAATTTGTACAACTGGTTGTGAGAAAAAGTTCATCTTGCAATGCAGATACATTTTAGAAGCATTTTATTTTACAGAAGGTGAACTATGTTAGTAATCCTCTTTTAAGAGACTTTCTTTTGACGTAGTAGATGAATAGACTGAATTGCTGTTAGGTAAAACCTGTGGGTTTGGGGTTTTCTCTCCCTTTTTTTTTTTTTTTTTTTTTAGTGTATGTTTATTAAAGAGCTGTAAAAGTTGTTCAGATTCATCTTCTGTAATAAAAGCAGGTTCAGATTCTGTATTCTGTACTAAAAGAAAGACAAGTGCCAAGCACGCAGACTGTTGAATGGCAGGAGAAGATGTGGAACTTGTTTTGGCAGTTGAATTAACAATCACAGGGTTCAAAAGCTGCTTGAAGATAAACCCCAGAAAACAGATCCTCTTCTCGAGGTCAGTTTCCAAGGAATCCATACACCTATCGTGTATTCTGGAAAAAAGAGGACCTGTTCCCCCATGGTTTTCAGGCAGAATTCTGCTTAATTGCCTTTTAATTACTCAATCAATGTCTCAACCTGGATTTTAAATCATAATCTTCTCAGTGATGTTTTGTAAGCATAACGTGACTCCCTTGGATTACGTACATGGCAAACAGTTTTAAAAAATAATTTCTCAGTGGTTCCTAAATTGTTAACACGCTGAAGCGAAGCACGTAGCAAGAGTTTCTCTGAAAGTTTGTCTCCGAGCTTAACAGTTTTCTATCATTTTCTTCCTTTTTATTCCCCCGAAAAATATTTTTCTGGTATTTCCTGATCTGTTCAGGCAGTTTGAACTAAATCCGTGAATCCATCCACGACTTGTGATGTGAACAAGAGAAGACTGAAATTTATGTTTTGATTGTTTTGGTTTTTAGCGCTCTTGGGAGTGTTGCCTTGGGATCATCTGCTGTTACAAAATATTTGAGAGGTGATTGATGGTGCTAAACCGGTTAATAACCCCTGAAACAATGGAGCGTTTTGAGTGGCAGTGGCAGCATGTTTAGTGCAATTAGCAAGGAAAAACAAACTGGGCTGCATAACGCAATCAGGTTTTGAAATAACAGTTGTTCTGAGAATGCTCTAGTTACTGTTACTGACAACAGTGTATACTGAATGAAATCTGTGAATTAAATATCTGTACCAGGTGGTGTTTGAAATGTTTGTGGCGTGACTTTTGAACTCTCAAAGTTGGTAATGAGATTACATTAAAATTCTGATGGAGAATGAGTAGCCTTTATTTTCCTTAGTATCTGTTTATGACCGTGCGTTTCAAAATAAAGCAACTCACTTATCGTTTGTCATTTTAGTGATGTGTTTTGTGACGATACGTGGGTAAAGTTGAGCTCACGTCTGCCTCATCTGCTGCCTCCTGACTTCTCAATAAAAATATTTGAAAAGTGACTCTCTGGGGTGCTGGTGGCATTTCAGTATTATTATCTTATGTTGTTTTTTGTTTTTTCAGGGTAGGGCTGGTTTTTGACCGGAGCCTGATACAATTGAGTGTATAAATGAGATGATGTCTACAAAGTTGGGTGGAGGTCGTCGTCCACAAATTGTCATGGTACGCTTCTGGTTGAGTGATCTGTACGAATGTATCACTCGTGTTTGACTTCTAGATATTGAAAACCACATTGCTTGAGTGATTCAAAGGAGAAAGATATTAAGGAGACTGGGAAAGGGCAAAGTAGGAACTAGACTCCGTAGCATTTTGCAGCGGCAACATGATGAAATTATATTCTTGTTTTGTGGAGCTTATTAGCTTGCCTCTTGCCTTCTGGCGAGAGTGGAGCAGATCTCATAAAACAGCCATCATTAGGGTTCCAGATGGAACATGCCACTCACAAAATTTTGGTACTCATGGCTGTGAAATACTGTGTGGTGGTGTGTTTTGTAAAAGCAGGCTGTGATACAACTTGAAAATATTTGCAGTCTGTTTCTTGGCCTTTTCCTTTCTACTCTTGGGCTGGCTGACCCGTGATGCCTGGTGTCCATCTGCAAACCTTTACTGGGTTTTATTAGACATTCTGTTGCTGTTCTTTGGTGGTGTAGCTCTGTGGTTATTTTTGCTGATAAAGGATGTCCGTAAGATACTCCAGTGTACAAGTGTTGCAGCATCTCCATCTGTGCTTGGTACACCTCTTTTGGGCAAATGTCTGTAGCCCCTCTTGGGACCATCACCATTTTTTTGTCAGACTGTATCTTTTGGCATTTCTGGGTACTGGGGGACAAATGCTGAAGTGTTTCATTTCTGTCCACATGTCCCCTTTTTGCCTTCCCCTCCAACACCCTAATGTCATGTTTTAACATAACCTTTTCTGTTGTCAGTGGTGACTGGCCAAGGGATCCAAGGGATCTAAAAGGGATGGAGGGACAGGAGCTGCTCCTTTCCAGCAGCAGCTAGCGGTGCAGTTGTCACTGCCTGTCTCGTGGTACAGCATCCTGAACCATCTCATCTGCTAAAATGCAAGACAAGATAAAATGTCCTTGATGGATGAGGTGGAGAGCACGAACAGACAGAG
Source organism: Actenoides lindsayi (assembly GCA_025331215.1). Lineage (NCBI taxonomy): Eukaryota > Metazoa > Chordata > Aves > Coraciiformes > Alcedinidae > Actenoides > Actenoides lindsayi. The sequence continues at coordinate 3,323 of WTSP01002981.1, forward strand.
TCCATGCAATTGTCACCTATCTTACATTTCAGGTTAGAACAGTAGTTTTAGAACCATACCCCAGTGATTGTTTATATAGTCCCACAACTCTGGGAGGAGCAATAGCGAGACTGACATTTCTGGATGCAGAGACCTGCACCTGTAGAACAGGTTTGTGCAGGACTCCACCAGGTCCTGTTGGTGCCTGGGTCAATAGTGATGGGTACAAAAATGAGTGTGTTTCTTAGTGTGGAGAAGCAGCCAGTGAGGGCCATATAGAGGATGTATGGGGAGAGGCTGTCACCTCTGGAAGTCATCTTCCTAAGTGCATCCTGCTGCACAGACTTGTTAGGCTGAGCAGTTCCTGGGAAATAGTGTATGGATTTGGTTCGTTGGGTTCCTCCAACTGTAATGGAGCAATTGGGGTGAATAATGAAACGTGCATCTGGCCACGCCTCTGCATATGTAAATGTGAAGCTTCATTTTGTGGTTTTCCAGATGTTTACAGAGTCTCTGTGGATGTTTTACTGACAGTAATGTAGTTAATTTGGGAAAAATGAGGGAGGAGACCTGCAATGCTCGTGTCCTTAGAAGTGCAGGTTTTCCAGAGCTGAACAGAGCTGTCCCACATTGCCAGTTTTAATCTATTTCAGTCCCAACCTTCTGCTTGTTTTCCTGCTTCAGGAAGCAATGTCTTCCAGGGCACTTAACTGTCTGTGCCTGAGCTAATACCAGTGATTGTAAGGTGTTACTATTTGCTATTGAAGAGCTGAGTGAGGTGTCTCAAAAAAAGGCTGAATTTCAGCAATCAGGCTCTGATAACATGGAGCAGTATGGTCTGTGTAATGCTATCTTAGGAGAAAATGCTGTTAGGAGGGAGAGATGCTTGGCCTGCCTGCTGATTTGATGTGCCATGGGGCAAGACAGTGCAATGGCCCGTCCCTCTCTCTGTGGTCCTACAGCCCCAAGTTCTTGGCTCCCCAGTACACGCAGGATCCCGCAGTGGTGTTGTGCCTGTCTCCTCAGAGTGATCACAGCAGGCTGTAAAGGGAATGAATGTTACACAGATATTTGGAGGAAAGTCTAAAAATGCATTGTCCATTTTATTTTTTGGTGTTTGGGAATTTGGTTTCATACAAAGGAGAACTCTTTATACTGAAGTGAGGCTGCATTTAAAGGCAAATTAAAGCCCTTTTGTGAAGACTCTGCTGGCTACTGTTCTGGGTCAGCGGTGACTGACAGCTGTTACCCTTCATTGTAGCTCATGCTGTTCCCCTGTGGATGTGATATTTAAATGTCAGTGTGGGATGATTACACAGGTTGATGGAAGGCGATAAAATAGATGGAGGATGAAGTAAGTCTCCAGGCTTAGTGTTGTCTTTGCATTGTCCAGAGAGGATGTAGAAGCCACGTCCCTGGAAACATTGCAGGTCAGGTTGGATGGGGCTCTGGGCAATGTAATCTGGTTGCAGATGTCCCTGCTCAGTGCAGGGGATTGGACGAGATGAGCTGGAAAGGTCCCTTCCAACCCCAACTTTTCTATGATTCCATGAGGTGGACAGGCACCACTGGAATACTCTGTGTGCACGTGTATGGATTTTGAGTGTGGGGTTTTTTGTTGCGCTTTTTTTGCAAAAGTATTTATGAAAGACTTGGTAATTAGTTCAGTTACATTGGTATTGGAGATGGGGAAAATGCAAAGCCAGCAGTCACCGTCTCAACCTTTCGTCCAGATTAAGAGCAATCACTCTGAAGGGCCACTTAATTCATAGGAACTCCTCCGTAGCAGCTGGTTATTTCTCTTACTCCCGCCTGCTCTGCCATCTCCCTGGCACCCTGGGTGCCTGACACAGTTTCTCTTTCACCACTGTGCTTCGGACTCTCTTGAAATCCCATTTGCTGATTCTTGTTGGCATTTTTAAAATCCAGCTTTTCCTTTCCAGCTGTGACGCTAAGGCTTATTAAACATAAGGGTTAGCAATTTCTCACCACTGCTCTGGCAGCCTTTTCCTTTCATCTCAACAATTCCGTTACTGCTCTGACATCAGTTACAGACCTAAAATACTGTATACTATTGAATAGTTGTATGAGTAGCGTGTGAAGAAGGAGCAGTAAAAATACCTTTTGAAAATGGTACAATTTACCTTCTCTGTCTCTGAAGTGACTTTTTTGGGCTTGTCTTACGTTGTCCCTGTTTTTATGCTGCAAATGAAAACCAGGTGGTAGTTACAGAAAGATCAGTGAATGCGTGGTGGGCAGAAAGAGCTGAAATTCCCCAGGTTCTCTGTGCACGTTTTGCTGTTAGTCAATGGCATCACTATGTTGGCTAAACAATCGCACCGGCTTTGTTCTAAAGGTGAACAACTGGAAGCAGTTACTCTGCCATTTACTTCAGTAAATATGAAATGAAGTGGAAGCAGTTGAAAGAAACCCATTGGATTATTTTACCCTTGTTAAGAAAAGCCCTTTAGAAAGAGTCCTACAAACATGTGTGAACATGGATCATTCATTGTTTCGATACGGAGAAACCCTCCTGGGTCTAAATCAAGAATTTGGGGTAAGGGTATTAGTACCTCGGAGACTAGGCTTTATTACCTGCACCCAGTACTGAATGAAGTTCTTCTCTGGTAAAGTTAGTAATTTTTTCTGCTTGGTTTTGTCTCTTGACTTTAAATGATGCAGTCGGGTCATCTGCAGTGACAAGGAGCCTGCAAACAGCGTGGCAGGTTGGGATTGAGACGAATTTTATACGATGCCGTACTTACAGTTTCTGTCTGTTGAAATACTTACCTAATGCCAAGCAATCACTGTTTACTTGACATAAAAAAAATTGCCCAAGTTGTGATGTAAGCAGAATACAGAAACTCCAGTGCTTTTAACTTTAAAGGACTCGGTGAAGTTTGATCAGCTAGTATATGCAAGCCGTGTGAAACAGAGAAATGTAATTGTGTGTGTTTTACACGGGGACATGTAGGCAAGGAGCCCCGAGTCACACTGTTGCCATAAGTGTTCTATGTCACATTCTGAAATTGTTGTGCAGGATGACTTGACTGTCCCTTATATGAAACGTATAGGGAGCTGTTGCAGATGCCGTGTCCTTGGTAATCGGTGTTTCCTGGCGAGGGTTCCCAGCGCGATACGCGTGTGTTAGGTGGAGCTGGGTATTTGTAGGAATTGAGGTCCAGATAAAAATAAGAATAGATGAAAAATAGGGAATAAAAAAATTGAATAGGGAAATAGTGAATAGGGAAAAAAAATTCATTGTCTTCTGTATTTGTGCTGCTTAATAAGATGGAAACTTAAAAATCTGCACATGTCCATGGTAATGTGGTTAGCGGGTTGATATTCAAACAGTTACACAAGTTATTCTGTCTAAAGCCCTGGATTTACTCTAAGTGCAACCGGAACATTTTGAAGTGTTCATATTTCAGAAGTGTATATTTTTGTTGTAGATGTTTACATTTTAAAGACCTTAGGTCTGTCTGCGAGTGGTTTTATGCCTCTGGCTGGCAAAAAGGAAAAAGATACACTTAGAATGCTGTCATGCAAAAGCAAAGAACCGTGCCTTTGTATGGGAGCGTGACTCACTGTTTCTCAGTGTGACACTTCATTTGCTTGATTGTTTTTGTTGCTGTTCTGTGGGTTTTGTTTATTAAAAGACCACCTCTTCTGCTGAGGTTCTCTTGTGGTTTCTCCTTTCTCCCCCACAGGTGCGGTCCAGGTTTTAGGCAGCGTGTGCTTCAGCAGTGCTGGTGATGGCACAGTTGTTTTACAGTGAGCATATGGAAACAAGCAAAGAGTTCTGTTCTTGTTTGCAGTTTCGTGACTGTGGTGCCTTGTATGTCAATGCAAAGCTTATCAGTTAGCAGAAGATGTTAATACTCATCATATGTCTTTGAGAAAGAGATCTCGAAAAGTGTCGGAGACTAGGTGCAGGAGAGAGAAAGCCAAAGATATAACTCCTAGAGAAAAGTTACAGTAGGCATCACCAGCTCATGGGTGGGGGGTTGGATCTGGCCCAGCAGGCAGCTCTGGCTCTGGCAATGCCAAAATGGAGTATTAGTCTCTGTGTGTGTGGTGTCTGTACACGCATGTGTATCTTTGATGAACCAGCCCTTGGGTTTGGGAGGGTTTATTATGTTAGGTGTGGAGCAAACACACCCAACTCTGTATGTCTTGCTTGGACACCTGGCTGGGAATAGACCTTGCCCCCAAGCATGAAGGAATTGGCCAACTTCAGCCGTAGAGTAAGCGGGAGTGGGAATTGGGTCGCGGGGTGTTACAGTTAGCAAAGCCTTGTTGACTCTTACGTTTTCCCCCTTGTTTTATGAACTTCCTTGCATTTCTGATTTGTATTGACTCCAGGGGTGATCCAGCTCTGTAACAGTGAGTTTGAAAAACAGTTTCTGCTTTTTTCTTTTCTGTGGGCACTGAGGTGCAGGAGGACAAGTGATGGGGAGCTGGTGCAACAGCTTCACCACAGTGTCGTTCGGGGGCCCCGTGGAAGGATTTTCCTTACAGGGCCTCTACAAATATTTTGGAGATGGGCCCTGAGCCTTTGGCTGGGGTTTGGCTTTTCCACAGCAGAGACTGTAGTAATGCTAGTCATTGATCCAGAGACGTGCAGCCTGGGATTGATTTTTCAGGGGGTACATAAACTCTCCCTTCTTGTAAACTGAGTAAGAGGTGTTTTGCTAACGACCTTTTTAGTTCAAATAAAGTGGCTGTATGTTAATGAAAACAGGGGTGGAAATAGTATCAGATTCCTCTTTCCAGGGTCCATAAGCTGCTCTGTTAGTTGCAGTGTCTGAGTAAGGTGTTCGCTGTTGAGAAGTTCACAAACTCAAAAGAAAAAATCTCTTGAAGCACTGACCGACCAGTGTTTTCAGGCCCAGAGTCCTCTTGGTGAAATGTTGTATTTCACATCACCTTCTTGCAGGGCCTTAATAGTGATGTTACAGTCGTGGAAAGGGCTTCTCTTCTCTGCTGTTTTAAGAAGGCTGTTTAAGTGAGAGAGGCAGAGCAGCGGCGAGCTGTGTGCGCAGATGGTCAGCAGTGTAATGATGCTGGCATCTTGTCTCCAGGTATTCAGGATGGCGTTTGGGTCCTCCAGGGAAGGGTGGAGGTACTGCAAGTGAATAGGAAGGTTGTGTGATCCTGGGACCAGCGTTTCAGTGTGGTGGGAAAACTCTGCAGAGCATCAAAGCAGCCTCTGCACGTGTGTGTGGGGCAGTGGTTGTATCTTACGGCAGTAAGAGGTGTGACTGCAGGAAACGTGGGCAGTCCCCTGTGAGCTTTGAGTGAGCTGAAATGTACATTTGACAGTAGCCAAAATGTGGCACTAGGGTTTTCACTGTGAAGTGATGGAGACTCTTGAGAAGAAGGGTCCTTCTGACTTGAGTTTTGTATGATTTCGAGAGTGTGGCTGGGTACTCATGGTTTTAGTCTGTGCTGAAGTCTGTCTGTAGAGATCTTTCCTAGGTAGATTATAAGTGGAAGTACAGCTTAGGCTTTGTTTGCACCTATATTTGCTGTGCAAGTGTATCCAAAACCAGGGGGTCATGGTTGGTTTTTATTGTAGCGTTTCTCTCATGGGGTAGTTAAATTTCCCATTTCCTTGTGGAAGTGTAGGAAAAGGGGGATTTTATTAATCCATTTGGCTACTGCCTCGCAAATTCCACCTACTTGAAGTACGAGAGTTTGCCTCATGCTCCAGTACAGCACCCTCATATACTGCACACTTATCCTGCCCTGTCTTCACTGCTGCTTGCTCTTTACATCTCTGCCTATCTTGTACTTATCCTAATGTGTTTCTGTCTCTTTCTTTCCCCACTATGACCTTTGCTTTCCCTGTCCCTTAGTGATACTGTGGCATACTCCTGCCCCAGAACATCCTAGCCAGTGCAGCTGCTCTGAGTAACATAACAGCCTGTGGCTTCGAGTGAGCTGATTGCTCCAGGCAAAGGGCTTGGGATGCAGGAGGCTGGCAGCCAACAGCTTTCTGACACGGAGCGTGGGAGAAAGGTAGTGCGAGCTCGGCAGTGAGGAACTTCCAAAATGTGCAGCTCTCTTTTTCTAAAGTACTAACTTGCAAGATTTTGCCAAGATCTTCTAAATAAAACAATTTTGAAGGAGATTTTTGGCCAAACCCTTTATGATTTAAAGCAATGAAACCATTTGGGGCCATTTGTTAGTGCAGTATTATTTGGTCCGGGCCGTTAAAAAGCTTTGCTGGGTTGGGAGAACTGTAAAAGGTCTTCAGAGTTTGCATTGTACATGTAATTTTTCAGTTCTAGTGCTCAGGGTAATAAAAGAACTTTTGGGAAAAGTACACCTTTTCTATATTCTGCGCATTGCTGGCATCCTTTCTGTCTGTGTGGTGCTACTTGTCCATAAAATTCTTTTCTCCACTGGCAAAACTGCATTGGAAATACTATTTGGAACTCTTTTAGAAAAGATGGGGAAGATCCAGTTCATAAGAGAAATCTGAAACCTTGCCAACCGCAACACTATTAAACACCACTTTTCAACTTCCATATTCTTAGAAAAGTCTCTCCAAACTGTGAAATAAATGCCCATTTGTAACTCTCTCTCAAATATGCTGGCTAGTTTAACCTGCAATTTGTAGATCTGTCCTGCTGGTATACCCTGTGAAAGAGGATAGTCATCTACGTGTAACTGTAATTTTATGTTCCATAATCCACATAAATCTGTCCCTGCAGAGCTCTGCTGGCTGCTGCAGAGGAACACATCAGTGTGGTCAGGTTTTTAACATGTCACAGGATCAGGACCTGATCTAAAAAAACCCCAAAACTAAAGCACCCCAAGCTGTTGAACCTGTTGAATGTATACAGAAGGGAGTGGTCTTGAAGAGGTTTCATCTTCTGCAAATTGTTGTATAATGGAAAGGAAAATGACTGTTTAGTCGTTTTGCCTTTCAGGTGCTGGCAAGAATCTCTCTGCCTGAGGGTCACTGTTGGAAAGAGGGCACCTGTAAATTTCCTGTGTTCATGGAAAGCAAGCTGGCAAAAACCACTCCAGGTTCAGCTTGTACAATCATTTGTGTGTATGTACAGACCAGCTCTGTCTGTGCAGGAGGGGCTGTGTGTAGGGGGAGGTGGGCAAGACTCTGCTGGGCGTTTTGGTGCTTGTTACTGTGTGGTTCAACACCCTTTCATACCACAAATTGTACTGGTTTCAGTAGAAATTAAAGTTAGACTGTAGCTTGAGTTGCTCTTCAGCCAGAATATCAGCAAATACACATTCTTAACACAGTCTCTATATAGTGTGAAGAAAAAATGTCCCTCCTCTGCCCTTTTTTATACAACTAGAAGGTACAGTAGGTTCACTCAAGTTACATCCTAAGTGACATGTTTTCCTTGGGTAATGTAGCTGTTTGGATCATCTCCCATAGAGAGATGTAGGTGGTATTATTAGCAAGAACATGGATCACTCTGGAAATTCTGAGTATTAGATTAGCCGTACAGCTTTAGAAGGCTGTAAATACAAATATTTACATGTATATATGTATTCCAGAGTCGTCAACAGTAGCTCTAACAAAGTTAAACAGCTGAGATTGCTTTTGCATGTCCTGTCAGAAATTAACATGGCCAGAATTTTCACAGGATTTAATCATCTTGTGTTTGCTCAGCTATGGTTCACTGCCCTTGCTGTGCTAAACCATTGACAGACCATTGACGTTGAGAGGCAGAGGTTGTCACGGGTCCTGGTGGAAGAGCTCGGCTCGATACGCTCTCCCAGCTCACCAGCTGTAAGATGCAGAATTCCCATGGTCTGGAAATGAGATGCACCACTCAGCAGCTGGAGAGGGGATTTGGATGCACACTCTCTGTGCAAAGCATTTTGCAGTTAAAGAGGGTAACAAACAGCTCGTGATTTTTTTGGTACAGGAATCCTTTTGCAGAACTTGAGGAAAAACTCATTGTAACAGAATGACTAAAAAAAATATCTTTGAACTCAGTTAAAACTTTGATTTGTACATTTGCATGTTTTCCATGTGCTGAACACTCAAATTTTGTGATCTTAGTCTGACTACAGCCCTGCCCTTGGTACGTGCTGTGATGTGAACGTTGAAATGCCGTGCTGGAGGGGGGCCCTCCCACAGGCCTGCCAGGACAACTGGGAGGTTGTGTGGTTTTGGCCCCCAGTTTGTTAACTAGCTGGTTCACAACAATCTGTGCTGCTTTCTTAGTTTACAGACTTCTTAATCAGCTGACTTTCCTGGATCTGGTTTTGCGATTCACGTATGCTGAAAACACGTAGTGTGAGTAGATGTGAAATGATGGCCTGTGTCTGAACTGTTGCCAGTGGTAACCTAAAGGCTGCAGGAGATGGGGATCATCGGTGTCAAGTGTTACGTTTCTTGCAGGGCTGGTTGTACCAAGCTGCACTGAGCTGAACCGAAATGCTGTACTGCATCCCAGCATTTCCAGATCAGGGTAATGCTGTGGCAGACACTTACCTTGCATTAATAAAGCCATAAAATAATGCTGAAACCTGGAAAACTTACAGCACTATCCTGGCTCTGGTTAGTCCTGCCTTTTTCAAGTTGGAGAAGAAAATGCCGTGAAGCTGATTGTGCTTTTGGGGCTTTCGGCTTTTCAGCGCTTTTCAGTCTCTGTAGGAAAATCGTTTTGTTTTGTTTTTTAAAGAGTAACACTTTCACAAGCTTCTCCAAAATACACAAATATTTTTACAGGCCTTACAAACCTTTACTAAAAGTTTGTTTTTACAGAACCTGAACTTCTGGCCTGGTACGGTGCTGTAGGAGTCTCTTTGTCAAGAGAAAATCAATGAAACTAAGTCCGTACATCAGTAATTAATTAATATTACTTTTGAGATATTTCCCTCAGCTGTTTCTTGTTAAGTGTGTGGTGAAAGCTGCACACTTGGGCACATCTCAAAAGCCCATTTCCCCCGGTCCCTGCTCAGGGCACTTCTCCACATTCTTGCTTCCCCAGAGGGCAAGGAGTTGAACTGAAGGTTTTTGAAGCTGTTCACCAGTCCGATTTTGGGCTCATAACGTGAGAGGGCTGTTTTTTGGATACCTGATTCTGGGATGAAATGAAATGTTTCACCTAACTTTTTACAGCCACAGAGATTTCTGTATTCCTTGCAAGTCTCAAGTTGTTAGTGAATTATGAGAAGGGTTTTTCTTTTCTTTGTGCAAAATGGCAACGGACACAATTCTTAAGAAACCATTTTATTTTCTTTAGAGTGCAGCATTTGTATTAATATGGCTTCAGTTGAGTATACAAATGAGTGGATTTACAAGCAGCTCTTACTGACATCTCTAACTAGGGAAAAATCAGATTAAAAAAGAGTTTGCAGCAATAATCCTAAAGATTTCATGTTCTTGATATTCTTCATGTTGAGGTTTCTTCAGTCCTGTCTTCAGGAACAACAGAAGTAAACAAATAAAATTGTAATTTGTATTGCAAAAATTTCTTTTTCTTCACAACAAAAAGCCAAATAAGCAACAACCTCCCTCAGAATCTCAAGAGACGCTCATGTTCCCAAATTTGCAGTCACTTCAAGTGTTTATTCTGGTGGCATAAAAGTCCAAGCTTTTTAAAGCTGCGTCATTAAACAGAAAAAAACCCTGTGCTCCCCAAAAGCAGGCTGGTGAATGAAGCTGGTGACTGAGGTGATGCGTGTGCACCATCAGACTAAGCTGTGATCCCAGCCTTGCCGTACAGAACCGGGGATGAATTTGGCATGAAGACTTCAAAGGAAGAAATGGGCAAAGGCAAACTGATGCAAGCTCTTGTCAGGGAACGAATGGAGCACAGCTGTTGGTTCCTCAAAGCTGCTGGGCTTTTATCATGGTCAGATCTCTGTAGAGTGTGTTGGAATCGGAAATATTTTTAACTGATTCCCAAAATAATTTCTGGGATGCATGCAGAAGAAGTTCCAGTCTAGTTCGTTTTTGGAAACGCCAAGAGTCTTGCACCAGATGAGTCATATCCTTCATTCAGACACCTGATGGGCACATAACCAGTCCCAGCTTGTGACATCCAGCTTGTTCCCTCTTTAGCTGCTGCAATTCTTTGGCAGAGTTCTTCGTATTTATACGTCCCAAGAAGGTGAGAAGCTGTTTCTCAACCATTCCCCGATTTTGGTGCCTGTGTTGCAACAATCTATCTTCCTGTCATGGAAGTGTAGCTGGTCCTAAAAACCCCAGTTCAGTGGAACTGTGGATGGAAGCACAGAGAACTGGTGCTCACCTGGGCTGACTTCTCATTGCTCCTTTTTTAGGGAGAGGGTTTGCAGAGGTGGGTTTCACTGGTAGTAATGGCCATCCAGACCAGAGGAAGTTGTAGGCATTTTGGGAGATGCAAATTTCTTGTGTTCTACTGCTGCTGAAAAGGTTGTGTTTGTTTTTAGCTTGAACAATACTGCCTGGCCAAGCTGGCTCGATGGGGTGGAGCGGTAGGGAATAGGGATGTATTTTCTCTCAAGAAAAGACCACGTGTCAAGCTGCAGGCAGCCCAGAGAGCTCCTTTGAGTTTCTGTATGGGCCTTCTTGCCTTTTTCAAGTGATATTTTTTGTTGGACTCAATGTTCTTAAAGGTCTTTTCCAACCTTGATGATTCTATGATTTTAAATAACCAAAGTTAGGTTTTCAGAGGGAGATCTACTGAAACTGGTTGGAATAGAACATGATCTTCTGTGAGGTTTAGGACGTGGACTTTCCTTACTTCTCCTCCTCTTCTCCAGTTCCTACACAGTGTTTAGATTTCTTTTGAGCCACTAATGCCTGAATCGTGTAGAAGGTTTCTGGTGGACTTTTCAATGGTTTTTGGTGTAGTTTCTTGTATTGTAGTATTCCCTGTACGGTGTAGCCAATGGTTGAAAAACCTGAACTTTGAGGTATGGTGTCTCAGATACTCCAGTTAAGGTTAGGCTGAAATGCAGCAGAGGTGCAACTTCCCGGCTCTGCTGTTTTAACCGCTTAAAGGCCTGATTCATTTCTCCTGCTGAATCCAATGATGGGAATAATCAGGGAAGAAAAAAGAAGAAAAAAAGTTAATAGCTCTTCTGGATTTAGGTGGAGGCCACTTTAGCCTTATATTCATAGCTTGAAACAAGCCACAGGGAATGGGGAAAACATTTGCTTGTTAATCTAAACTGCTGGATGTGATTTGTGACTAGGAAAATCAGTTTAGGCTTTGTGTTAATTCCCAGGCAGTAGTTAAAAGTGCTGTGGTGTCACCTTACAGATTTTCAAAAACAACATGACTGCTCTTTTTTTAAAAAGAGATTCAAATATACCAACTTTTCATGTTCCTGATTTGTATAACACCATTTCTTGTGTCTTTGCTATCCTCATCTACTTCCGTAGTTATTTCTGTTTCTTTCTACCCACCTGTTGGATGTACGATGTAAACTAGTGGATACTTCTCTGTGGGGAACTGCTAAACCATTTCAAGTGATACAGCCTGGAATGGTCCTGCTCATAGTCCAGACTCCTGCCTCACTGACACTCCAGCTGTGTAGAGCTGCTAGAACTCAGGAGTGTCCCATGCTGTTCTGTAAATATTGAGATACACCTCCGTGAGACAGCTGGCATGAAAAAACTCCCTTTTCTATGAGCAGTTTACGGTGCTGACAGTGGCTTAGCAGGGAATTTTACAGGTTTGGAAGTTGCGTTTTTGTGACAAAATGAGTAAGAACTGAAGACAGAACAATAGCTCACATTTATTGTTGCCACTTTGACAATAGCTACTTAACACTGCAAGAAGCATTTTCTTTGATGTAAAATGGAATCAGAAAGCTAGAGGTTGGAAGTTTACTGTCTTTGCTGCAAGCTGCAGCTCAGGCTTTCTCCGGTTTTAGGTTTGAAGCAGTCAGCTTTGCTGTCAAGTGCTGAAATTATCCCAACAGCTGTGAAATTTTTTGTTTTCTTGTTCACAGTCAAACTGCAACTTCAAGCAGAAGAAAGAGGAGTGGTGTCAATCAAAGGTGTAAGCGCAAATCGCTTCCTGGCTATGAAGGAGGATGGCAGATTGCTGGCCTTGGTAAGCAGCTGTTTTTAACATTGACCTCTGGACCTGTCCTTCTGCACTGGTGGCTCCTCTCCTCGCATCCTTATTGAGTAACCTTTCTTCCAGTGGGACTGCCTCAACTGCTCCATCTGTCATTTATCAGGGAGAAATTAGCTCTGCACAATTTCTGTCAATTAATTGAACTATGGACTGGAAAGATACGGGTATGTCTGTGCTCATCTAGAAGTGGGGAAATTGAACTGGAATGACTTGTCTGACAGAGAAAAGTCATGTATAGACGGAAATTTTAAGAGGAAATGAAGAATAAAGTGTCTCCCTTTCCTCTCCCCCTACGAGCATTTTCCTCTTTCGCTTACTTTCACATAAAGTGGTTGCAAAACCCCTTTTAAAGTACCAATTAAAGCTGTTTTTAAAGAGAGGTCACCCTGTGTTAAGTTTCAGTAGTAATCTCTATCTCTTGTGTCCTCGTTTTCCTCTTTGTGAAGCAGCAGGTTTATTTGCTCACGAATACTTCCAAACGAGAAAACTGGCAAGAACCACATTTTGGAAAATGTGGTGATTAAACAAAAAACTATATAAATGTAGGTAAACTCCACACATTTTACAGGTATCAGCTGAATTTTTACCTGTGTTTTGAAGCCAATGTATTTAGAAGACTGAAAGTTAGTAAGGTCTCCTAGAGCTAGATTCTAAATTTTGCTTTAAGAGCTGCAGCTACATTCATTTTGCTTACGAGATACAGACACTGTAAATGTCTGATGTATATTTTTACTGTTCGGTACAGACGAACTTCCGGCACTTGTGAAGTATCACTGCAGGGCATCCTTCCAGAATTTCAGTTTGAAATAATCCCTGATATTTTAGTGTCTTGAACACAGCTCCGTTCAGCTTCTGTGCGAGTCCCCACCAGGAACAGGCGTTAACAATAAAGTGAATTCCTAACCCCAACTGAACTGCAGCTAATGAATCACCCGTGCCAGGGGCTGCAGAAATAACTTCTGGTTCCACTCAGTTCTGCCCCTGCCCAAGGGGAACTACTCTAGGGGCAAACAGAACACTACTGGAGTTTTACATGAGCAGGGATCCCTCCTCAGCACCGTGCATCTCTGGCTTCAGGAAGCCCGTTTTGTTTCTGCCTGTGAACACAGTTAAAGAACCTGTTTCAAGTTACGGCGTTATTTACTGGGATGTTGTGTGACAGCTCAGTTGAAGAAAATGTGAGGAGTAGTCCACTGTGCTATTCTTGAATGAAGGATAATTGGGAATTTCCTGTGCTGCTGGTGTGGTGGCATTTGGCATCCTGCTCTAATTGCCCTCCTTACGCTGAGCAACAGGGAACAGTCAAAATAAGGTGTTTAGCATCATTTGTGTAAACACCTGGGTGTGTTTATATTTGGGATTTCCAACCTCCTGTTGCAGGGTGGCTTTTGGTTGTAGAAGACGCTCCCCTTGCAGCTATCTGCAGCAGTTTTAGCTGCTTAGTTCTTGTAAGGTCATGTGCTTGGAGAGTATCTGCTGTTCAGTCAGAGGGATTCTCAAAATCTGATAAAGTTGGGTCACTTTGTGCTTCTCATTTGAGCTTATGCAACATTTGTTTTGTTTTGCTTTGTTTCTGGAAATGGGTATTACTTGAATTGTGTTTACTACAAACACTGCTTCCTAGGGTTCTTCAGTTTTGCTATTCATAGGTGAAAACTCTCTGCTCCAAAGATTTTGCTCTTCAACCAGCTTAATGAATACTGCTGCAATTTCGTGATCATTTTCTGCAGCACAGGCAACGTTTTTCCATGAGGATTTCTGTACTGTGACTTCCAGCAGTTTGTGGCCGGTTGTGCCTCTACTGTTTTCTGCCTATAAACACATTCATGAAACTGTTCCTAATTGCCAGTGTTTCTTTTTCAGTTTGGGCAGTACTGTGTTTCAGTGAGAGCACTGACAGAGCATATGCTGGAAATCTCTGTGGTGAAGTGATCTCATCAGTGCACATGAATTAATACTTGCTGAAACCTTATTTCTTTTAAAACATGATGAAACTTTTAATTTCTAAACATCTATTTAGTTCTCTAATCCCCTAGTCCCTCAAGTGCTATTCTGTCCTTTTTAACATTTTTTTTTCCTTTTTTTTTTCTTACTTTTCAGTGTCAAGGATCAATTTTGTTTCACAAATGTATCAGTATCTTCAAAAGTACTCCCACAAATTATTATTCAGTCCTGTTTTTCATCTAGTTGGATGTTTTTGTAATTCCTTTGTTGAGAACTGTCTGTATGGTTTGTTACGAGTTGGGTTTTGCAGACTGATCACTGCTTACACTGGTGATGTGCCTGCTGGTGCAGTGGGTGGAGTTCCTGCCTGGAAGGCTGGATGATAACGCTTTTAATTCAGCAATTTCATGCTCTCTGTTCACTAACGGACTCGGTCACTGGGGGGAGAGGTCATCTTGACCAGTTCTGTCACTGGAGGACACAGCTGGTTGTTAATGCAGTCAGTCAAAAGGTCCCCTTGGAAAATTCTGTTTGAACTACAAATATCGGTGCTGAAATGTATTTATTCCAGCACATTTTTAATGGAAAAACGGAAACATTTCCCTTCTGATATGGCTCATTTTGACTTTACAGTTTCATTTAATAATGAAGTATTTTCACTTTATGGAATTAAATATGTTTTGATTATTTCATGAAGACATTTCTTTAAAGTTTCCCGTGAAAGGAAGAATTGGATTTCCGATGAACTTATTTCATGAGAAATAATTTGTCATTTGAGGATATGACCTGCTTGTTCTGTCTGTCACGCTCGTGTGGTTTCACTATCACCACGCAGGTTTTGCCAGACTGAAGGACTTGAAGGGAAATTCTCCTTTTTTTGATGTTATGGATTAAAATTGTGGTACGAGAATATTTGAGAGGCTAACCTTTCTTTCCTGGTCCTTCTGTAGTTAGAAGAGGCTGGATACGACCATCTCCTTCTCGGGTCATACTCTGTCCATTGTGGCAGTTACAGATTAACCCTCTGCTTTCGGTTTTGAGAATGAACAAACTTGAGGAATTCTAATACCTAATCTGAGTCCAAAATGCCAAAACAAGTTAGTTGGCCTAATGTGATACTAAGGCAGATGCAGTTTGCTCTGAAAAATCAGTCAGTGGGTGGCTTTTGGCCATGCAGATGAGGGAGGAAGAAGTTTGTTGCAGGAAGTTGCTGCCTCTTTGGGTCAATTAACCTGCCTGGGGTGAATCGCTGTCAGGATTTTGGCGGTTATTACGGTCTGGCTACTGTCAGCAGTGGCACACAGCAGAGTGTTGTAGAAGTGCAGCTACAACTGATGTGGCTAAACGACTCCTGTGCTAGTGTTTTATTTAGTCACTCCCATGTCCTCTGGACGGAGGTCTTGCTTGGCAGCAGACACACACTGTCTGGTGGCAGGACAGGTGCTGAGTGGCACTCACTCCCTGCCACTGCCCCAAGTGTTGTCCTGTCCTTTATCCTCTTTGTGAAGGGCTGTAGGGCTCAGGTATTTGATGATGTGCTGAGAGCTTTGGCTACCACATCACTGCTGAGACCAAAGTCTCTATCGATAACCCCTTGATACCCCGGGTTTTCCCAGGGGCCTACGTTTACAGCGCAGTGGGCAGCGTCCTGCTGCTGCTGGACAGCAGTCCAGCTTCTGAAATGCTGCCTTGGACAGATGGTAAAGAATACATAGTTCGTGAAGCCCGAACTATCGCTTGTCACCTAAATGTTCAGTTTTATGTCAGAATATTTACATTGGCAACCTCCTGTAGGAAGGTGCTGGCATCACGTAGCTTTGTGCAGAATTACGGACTGGAGTGTCCAGAAAAAATGAACATGGCACCTTTCGACATGTCTTTATGAATGAAAAAAAAAAAAAAAATTACTTCTTATCCTTTTTTCTTTTTTTCACCCATTTTTATTTTTTATAACACCCATAAATTGCCTAAAAATCTGTTTGGGAAGTTTATTGTACTTTACTTTTTAAACCTAAGTGATGGGAGGAAGGTTAACTAAAGACAACACCTTTTTTTGAGGCGCAAGTGCATTTACTTGTGGATTTAGTGGGTAGGAGAAGTCAGAGGAGAGGAGGCAAGGGTGAAGTATGTGCTGGCTGCTGTGGTGTCTCTGCCAGAATTTCCAGTTTGGGCAATGGTACTGAACTTGCCTGAAGTCTGCCTAAAGTTTCTGGTTTTAAATGCTTTTTTATACAGTTTCTGTGCCCTTTTAAGGCTGCTATGATCCATTTTAAGCTTGGATCTGTGGCTGGAGGTGATTAATGCATCCATTTTCGCATTGCTGGAAGGCATTAAAATATAATTTATCTTAAGAATGATTGTTTAAAATCCAAATCATATGGACATTGTTAATTTGACTTGTGCTATTTAAAAGGTAAAAACATTACTGAGTTACAGAAATGAGAAACTCCACATGGATTTTCTCTGAGAAGTTCTTTCCCTTAAAACCCAAAATTTGTATCTGAAAATGGTTGAAATGGAGGAAAAATCCTTCTATTTGCAGACCTGTGTTTGGAAACAGATCACTTCATTCCAGACTGCATTTAAAGGTCTTAATTGCTTTAGCTACAAGAACTTGGCATATAAAGGGGAGTTACTCTTCTTTTGTATGTTCTCATGCGTGCTGTATGAAGTGTAGTTGTTCCAAGCTTGTTTTCAGTTCTAGTTGGATACTTTATATATTGATGAATATTAAATGGAAGATTGTAATGAAGAGTAGCCTGCTCGGTTAGGGAATTGCTTCACATTTCCCATCTCCTCTCTAAGATTCTAGATGCTTTATTTTTAATGACTAGCTTTTCTCCTCCTCTGGCATTCCCCAAAATTTTCTGAGTAAATGAACTGTTGGACTGACTGACAATGTATATGAAAAGATTGTCATGTGTCTGTTCTCCCCTCTCCCCCACTAAGCTCCTGCAGTGTTGAATTTCTGCCATCTTGGTATTTGAGAAAATAATTTCTCTTGCTTGGCTGCTGCAAGAGCAGTGCTGGCCATGGACAGAGCTCCTCAGCCCGTTGTATTTCAGATCACAACAAGGAATTACACAGTGAAAACAAACTAGACGCTGCTTGGCTTCTGTTAAAGACAATAAACCGTGGTTAAAAAACTCTTCTTAACAATATGTTCAGTTACTGCATCTTTATTCAAACGTGTAAGATTTAATACGAATTTCTTGAAACCAAACATCCTGCGAACCTATGTTCTTGCTGAGTTAGTCCATGAATCTGAAGAACTGATTTGTGATGGAATATCAATAATCTTTTTTTTTTTCCCTTTCAGAAATGTGCAACAGAAGAATGTTTCTTTTTTGAGCGTTTGGAATCTAATAACTATAACACTTACCGATCCCGGAAATACTCCGATTGGTACGTGGCACTGAAGAGAACTGGACAGTATAAACCTGGACCAAAAACGGGCCCTGGACAGAAAGCTATCCTTTTTCTCCCCATGTCTGCCAAAAGCTGAATTCATGACAGGTTCTGAGCACGTGTGCTGCACAACGCTGAAGACATTCACTTTCCTACTCCTCTCTGAAGTAGCAAAACTATAAGCAATTCTATGCTGATGTTAACTGCTTCTGCAGATACCAGATTAAAACCTGAATTGTTTCATACTCTCCTTTATGTTGCTTTTTAAACCTGTTGTGCTCTGTGTAGAGCTATTTTATTTACGTTATGTTTGCTATACAGAGTAAAGGAGAACAAGTCTGATGCACACCTATAGCAATATTTACCTTGAAAAATAATTTATAACTCTCTTATCTTACTAGAGAGTAAAAATTGCTTTCTAATAATTACCTAAAAAGAAGTCCATGGATAATTTTAATATAGTCTAAATAACACTACAACAGTAATTATAAATTATTAATATAATGAAATGTGAAATGTACTGCTATGATGCAATGTTTCTGTAGGACTCGGGCAGCTCCCTGTGGTACAGTTTGTAGAACAGGCCTGTGTAGACAGCGGGAAACTCCCTGGCGGTCATATCGATCTTATCAAACCCTTCCCGGTACCCGTACAGTAGGAGTTTAGCGACACTGCTGGTGATGGGAGTAGCGTGTCTGGTCCTGGCGAGCTCGTGGAGGTCCATCCACTCACACCTCAGGCACTCCTGCTGGCAGAAGCTGATGGTGAAGGAGGAGGGCTCCAGGCGACAGATGATGTACATGTCCGACTTCCCAAAGGCTCCGGGGTGTTGGTGTTGCTGTCTGATGCTTAGGATGGACTTGAACTTGGACTTGATGCCAGTCTCTTCAAAAACCTCTCTAACTGCTGTGTCTCCTAGGTGACAAGAGCAATCCTTACAGTACATACCACAAGAGCTTAACTCTCTTTAAACCTTTTGATCATGGAAAATACCTTAACTCGAAGTGTTCTCTGTTCTGCTTTTTCAGCTTTTCAGAATGTAAGCCAGATTGTTTCCACACAAGGATAAGCTAATTTTTTAGTCCCTGAACAAAACTAATTCTTGTGTGCCGTTCCTGCCCGTGTCCTACAACATGGTGAAAGTAAGAAACTTTCGCTAATAGTGTGCAGGGTGTGGTTTTGAAAGGGACATTCTGATGGCTGCTGGCTCATCTGATCTCTTAATTCAGGATCGCACTGCACCCTCTTTTCAGTCCTTTCAGCCCCTGTGTCTCTCCTGGTCTCTGTCCAGGTTCAGATCCTGACCCTGTGCAGCTGAACACCTCTTAAGTATGTCAGATCAAATGTGTTTTGTTGCACTTTACCACAAGGTGTAACAAAAATGGGTAAAGCTATTGTTTAAAGAAAGGGAAAGTTGGAACTAAGTCGTTTCCAAGATGCATCTTAAGTGTGTAGTGACATTTCAAATATGCCCTAATACCAGCACAGCACGTAGCCGTGTTCCCACAGAAAACATGCAGCATCTGTGCTCCATGTACTTTTTTGTGTACATCAAGCAGAGAGATGTGTTAACGTTCTTCATGACCCAAATAACCATAACTTCGAGGTTCTGGGTGGCCAGTGTGCTGCTTGTGTCTTGATGTGTCAGAGGTGAACAAAATAGACCTTTTAGGGGTAGCTTCAAATACTGCAAATAACTTGGACAGAGTGGCAATGTACAAACATCCAGCAGAGGCCAAACTACTGTGTGTGAAGGGCCCTGATTCAGCACGTGCTTCTGGTGCAGTTCAGCTCCCATCTTGCTGTG
Organism: Actenoides lindsayi; assembly: GCA_025331215.1. Lineage (NCBI taxonomy): Eukaryota > Metazoa > Chordata > Aves > Coraciiformes > Alcedinidae > Actenoides > Actenoides lindsayi. The sequence goes on from WTSP01002981.1 coordinate 22,529, forward strand.
GAATGAGCTGTGTGCAGTGCACACCACATATATAAAGGTCGGTGTGGGACTGGAGACCCATTAACACACAGTGCCTGCAGAACACTTTTGTTTGTGACTTTACTGCAGTATTACTTAGTGAAAAGGCTGCTGTGTATGGGAAAGATCCTCATTTACCACTACTGACCCTTGGAGAGGTTGCATGTTGTGTTGTCCAGAGAGGCCTCTCTGGTCCCCTGGCTTAAAATAGTAGCTGCAGCAACTGGTTTTATTTGTCAAGTGGGGCTGCATTGCACAGAAGTGGACAAAGAAGGTAAACAACTGAGATGATGAGGAATGCAGAGGCTGGCTATGCTTAAGGAAAATGAAATAATTAGGATTTCATTTAAGCTTTGAGCTTTGCTTTTAGATAAAGTGCCTTTTTCTGTTTCCCTTTTATTTAAATGTGTATCTATATAAATGCATACTGACAGTTAAGCTAGAAGAAACACTTGAGCGTGAGTTTCAGAAATATTCAAATACAAAAATGTGTGCAGTTTGCTTAATCTGCATTATGAAACTATTCAGATTACTTGTGTGAGTTGGTTTGTACTCCTCGGAGCAGGCAGCCGTGTACTTTGTCACTTCCTATAACCGCAGGAGCTTCAAGAATTGTAACTGCAGTTTCTAACTGTCATTTGAAATTTAGTCCCTTGAATGACTGTGAGGTTATAAGATTTGATGTAAGGATTAAAAAAAAATTAAACATGTATTTTTATGCTTCACTAATTTATATCTTCTTGCAATATTAAGAAGTGATGCACAGAATCTTAACTGTTATTATTATTTAGTTAGTAGTGGCAGGAAGGCATCAGTAAGAGACTTGTTTCCTCCCAGATATTTCTTAGTACCTACATGCAGGCCTACGTCAATACCCAGTGTGCCAGAGCTGCTGCACTGCTCTGGGCAACGCTTTCAAGTTCTGCAGTTTTGAGTTGTTGCTACAGAAGATGTTCAAATTTGCATTCTTAGGTGGGGCTGAATTAATGCGAGCAGATGAACTTTTACAAACAAGACTCTGGGTCTTTGAAAGCAAGACCCTAAGTTAGGGTATAACTTAAGAATTAAACAGCCCATAGATCATAATTCTAAGGTGTGTTACACAAGGAGAAGCAGCACAATTTTCTCTCTGTTCACAAAGACCCTTGTTCTTCCACCTCTGAACATGACTGCAGCAGTGTTCATCAGCCGCTGTGCCACGCTGGACAGATGGGCACTGTTTGCTCACCCAGAGCGTGAAGTGCCTTTTGTCTCTGGTTGGAAGGAGGTGCTCGCAAGGCCGAGGCACTCCACGTTATGCTGGTCCTGTGCCACAGAGCTCTTAGTCTGAACAGTGAACAAGGGTGGAAGGAAGCGAGGGTATCTATTCTGTTCTGCACATAAAAATGGAAATTTTTGCTCAGTACCTGATGGAGCTCTGGCTTCCATCTACTGCCCTGGATTCCAGGGTGAGCCGGGAGCTCGCCGTTTCACTTTTATTTGGGTTCTATACAAATGAAGTTCATCGCCTGCGCTTTGGGCTCGTGTTACAGCACATCCAACACGCCTACAAAAAACAAGCTGGCTTCAAGCGCTCGCTTAAACTGTGGAAAAGGGTAAATGTTATAAATACAAAACTCTGCTCATAGCGTTATTACCCCATTTCCATTAAGGTCATAGGATCATGTCCCTCCATCTAGTCAGCCTTAATTCAAAGAAGTGATTAGTCATGGCAGTGATGTGGGTCATGCCCTGTTTCAGAACTGTTACTGTCTTTATAGCTCTGTTGACGTCTGACCTGCTGTCCTAGGACTTACCAATGTCTTCGCCTGGATTAGACAGACCTCCTGGAAATTTCCATGCATTCATAGTCTGTATTGGAGGAAAAACAATACTAATGAAGTACAGAGCCTGTGCTGTACTCTCTAACATGGAGACAAAGAACACAATTGGTTTTTTTTGCCGTTGAATTTGCAGTATTGTTAATATTTGTTATTGAAGTTGCAGTAATGACTCTTACAAACATCAGTAAGGCTTTAAGAAGGAACTTCTTTGTTCTTGCTAATGTGATGATCAAAGATGTCTACACTCTGTATGGAATGTTGGAACACAACATCTACTGATTGAAAACACAAACTGTCTAACGGTCATTAGACAATGTTGCTGCTAGGTAACTAGATAAGTGTAGTGGAGTATTTAAAAAAGCTGCTATAGAATGTAATCTTATATTTAATCACTAATGTATCCCAATTCCATGGTTTTGGCTTTTAAAAAATAATGTGTATATATATATATTTAATCTTACAAATAGGTATTATGATTGTAGTACTGTTCTGTACTGCACTGGCTTTAAGATGACCTTGTGTGTCTATAATAACCATTTAATGTAACTTGTTCTTTGCTTTCATGGAATAGAGAAGCTGAGGCCTTGTGTGTGATTTATCCATGGAAGCATTTATTGAATTCCAATAAAGTTCAGTACTTGGAACATGAAGTGCAGATTTGGTGCTCTTATTGATACTGGTAAAGGAGTTCCAGTTCCCACACCTCTTGCAAATGCAGGAGGATTTGTAAGGCTTTACCTTTCCACCTATGTACTATTCTTTTTATTTCTTTCCTTATTAAAGGTTTATGTAGGAAGAAGTCAACCTTCAACTCGAAATTAACAGAGCAAGAAAGTACCCTGGGGAAAAAAGGTAGCTCTTCTTGTACATGCAGTATCCCTTTCTAGGGATTGGAAACCCCACCGACTACACTGGAAAATGTTTTTTTTTTCCTGGGAATTCTTAAAGGGCTTGGATGGGAATTTAAAGCAGTAGATGAAAAATAGTGCAGATGGAAAATACATCTATTTGCTTTCAAATTTGCTTTCAGTTCCTGGAAATCTTTGTCTGCTGTAGAATTGTCCTTTCATGATGAAACCAAACAGCTCTTAAAATTCCAATAGCCGGTTGGTTGGTTTTTTTTTTGTTTTTATTTTTTTTTAAACTTCCAGAACACATCATTTGTATTAAAAGTAACCATTTCAGGGAAAATGTTCATTTTGTGGGGAAGGAGGAGGGAGAGGAGCGGTGCCGCGGACAGTGGGAAACTGCTGAGTCAATTTGCTTGCACTGAGATCCTTTATTTGCTCGCTGCACAAGAACCATATTCATACAGTTCAGGTTTTATACTGAATTGTACCCAGTCAATAAAAGTGAGCTGTGAAGAGGAGAGTCCAACACCCCCTTTTTCCCTTTCACCTTCCTCTCACACTGCGCTGTCAGCTTTGTCCTGGGCAGGGAAGCTGGAGCAGCTGAAACCTGGAATATCCCCATCCTGCTTTTCAGAGTGAGCTGGTGGGAAGAGTGGTGCCAGATTGGTCCTCCTGGGGCCAGAGGGTAAGGAGGTAAGGCCTGGTGAGTATGGAGTATAGAGAACTGGACCTAGAACCTGAGCAGAACACCTGATGTCTCACTGTGATGTGTGTGGAATAAGATGGATCTGCACTTGAAGTGGCTGTGGGTGAGCTTTAACAAAACCACTGTGTGAAGAAGTTAAACCTGAAGCTTCCTCAGTTTAGGAAACTACTACTTGCTTCTAAATACACAGAATGTGCAAATTTCTCTTTTTACCCTCAGACCAGTTCAAGATTTGTACTAAAAGGTGAGCATACAGCTTTCTAACTTCTCTGTGCAGAAAAACAATACTAAAGGTTTCTAAAGTTCATAGTGTGCTTTTCTGTTCCTGAAGACTCTAGAACTGGAACCACTTCCTAGAGCCTACAGTGTGCATGCTGGATTTGTGCTTTAACTGGTAGTTACTGAATGTAAGCCTGAAGGTCCTGCTGTAGAGAAGTCTGTGAAATTGTACTTGATGGCAAGTAAAAATATAAAGTTACTAGCTTGCAGGAAACAAGAAAAGCGTGTTTCCCATCCTTGGAACTCCTGTGTCACAGATTCAAGATGTATGGTTGAACTTGCCACAGCAGCACCCTTTCATGGTTTATTAACTGTGGTGTTGATACCCATGAACTGATGTTTGGGGTTGTGAGAAGAAATCTCTTAGTAGCTATTTTGGGAAAGACAGAACAATGTAGCCAGTGAGATTCTGGTAGAGCTTTAACTATATAAAATGAAAATGATGCATCCAAGTATTTTTCAGCCTGTGTATGTTAAAATTTCAGTTAATCTCTCTGTACTAGAGACACTCTAATTTACAAATGAAAGCTTAATGGAAGCTAAGTATGTTTTGACTGGAATAGCACAGGCAACTGGTAATGAGCCGGTGAGCTTTCTGCACTTAGAATACTAAGCCCTGGGGCAGCCTGACAGTGGCTGGAAGGCAGGAGCAGTGAGGGATGCTTGGTTACCTCGAGCCACATCACAGGACCCACCATCACTGCGCAAACAGTCTCTGGTTTGGCATTCTCAGCAGCAAGGTCAAGATCTTCAGCTGGTGAGAAATTAATGATCTGTACACCTGCTGTACTCAGGTGGTCTCCAGGTCACGGCCAACCGTGTTATTGCTTATTTAAGGCCACAAACATGCCAGGAATTTTCAAAACCAAACAAAATCAGAATCTTTCTCCCAAAATCTGCTTCGAGCCATGGGGCTCCAGAGGGCTGCATGGACCCAAACACAGGATGGGGGACAGACAGAAAACTCAAAGCAGAAAGGCTGCTTAATTCTGCTGATTCCATCACCAGTTACAATTAACAGGAAAGCTGATGATCCTTCAAATGTAAGCCAGGAATCTGTTGATAGATGTGTTCCAAGACACTCTCAAAATGAAGTAACTTTTAACTATTACAATCTTGGACTAGAATAAAAATGAAAATGTCTTTGTTTTGTACAACAGTAAGCTTAACTAAATGAACTTCTCTCTTTTATAATGCTATAAAAAACTTACCTTATTTCTGTCTTGTACAACCAACACCTTTCCAGTGCTTTCATCTAAAACAGCACCTAGTGGAGAGATAATATTGAAGAAGATTTAAGTGTTAGACAACTATGTTCAGTCTTAACAACCAGAATATAACCTGTTTTGATAAAGCACAACAAACCCCCAGTGATACTCAGTGTACAGTTAGCAAGATTTGCCCAGAAGACTTGCAGAAAGTGGCCTGTCGGTACATAAGTGATACACAATAAAATAGGAAAAAAAGGTTAAGTATCCTGTATAAAAATTCAAAGTTAACAGTACCAAGATAAACACTTTCCACATTTAAGTTCCAGATTAGAAAAGAAATGGAAAAAGTAATTTGCTTGTCTTAATATTATCAGAACTAAAGAATGCAAGATGAAGACGTCATCCAAACAAACTAGCAAAGCTGCTTGCATCAGCAGCCATGTGCCTGTAATCCTGCTCAAGTAACAGCAATTTTTCCAGTGACTCTGACCGAGTAGCCATGAGGAGTAACAGCTTTTCTCCAGTGAAATCCAGGACAAAACTCTCGCCTGCTGTAGTGAAGATCTGAAGTGTTTTCTGGTTAATAACACACAAGGTTTAGTACTCACTGGGCTGACTGTACTGATAATGTTCAACAGGTTGACCAGCTGTGAACTCGTACTGGACCCAGCTAACCCCCCACCACAGGAATGGCACAGCAAGCTGAGCCAACCAGCTCATCAAAAGCCATTGCTTCCATGTGGAAAAGCGACACTTTCACTGGATTAAAGAACAAATCCAATCAGGATGTATGACTGAAAATTTCAGCTTTTCCTTGTGTCCTCATGCTCAGCCCATGACTTCCTCCCGCAGATTACAAGCTTTCCTCCTTTTTAAAACCCAAGTGCTTTCATGTTTAATCACCATGTCTTTAATCATCATGTGCTTTAAAAATACCCTTTAAAACAGGTATTTTTCTCAGATTTTCAAGTGTGCTGTGGTGAGGAGAATGGGTATCGTGGTGCAGCTTACCAGGCTCTTTTCCACATCAGTCATGCATGGGTTTCAAATTGGTAGTTAATGATAAAAAAATGCTTATGTCATTTTACAGCAGAAGGAAGAGTATCCAGAGATCGGTGATGACAGATGCATTTGAAATGCTATGAGGAAGTATTTCCACAGAAGGGAATTATTAAGGAATGAGTGTCCAGCTCAAAACATCCTCTGTTTTTTTAATAATACAGGGCAGACTTCTGTGTAGGAGGAATATTTAAAAGATGAAATACCCATCTTTCTTCAAGATACATGAAAGGACGTGCTTGAAGAGGGTAGTCACAAATCTGCCTCCCCATGGCTTGGGATTTTATTATTTTATTCCTCCTGGAAATATTTGGCAGTGTCCAGGTTCAAGTATTGTACTGACTGAAAGAGGGAACAAAGGGAAAGCAGGAGCAACTTTGATGCATTCTGTGATTACACGGATTACTGTGTAGAAAAGCCATTCTTCAGCCAAGTGGTTTGCTGAGAGGAAGGAGGACAGATGAAGACAGGAAACTGCAGCTTGAATCAAACAGAAGGAACGTTTTCTCTCCTCTGTTTCCCAGAAACTGATGCCTGTGAATGTAATTTTTGGCAATGAAATTCTCTGAGATGTCCAGAATCTCTGCTAGATGATACCTATATCCAAAGCAAGAAGAAAGGAAAAACGCTACTGGGATTTGCCGTCTGGCCTCATCTTCCAAAGGGTAACTCGGGAGCCCCGCTGCGGAAGCTCGCTGGGCCGCCCTGGTTAGTACCGTGAGCCCGGAGCTTGGCTGTGTGCTCCGAACTGTGCTTTTAAAACCTCTCCCTCAGGCTACAGATGTGGCACCCGGAACTCTCATCCAGTGCCAGGATGACTTTCCGGAAAGGTTTACACTTGTAACCTAACCAAGTAATCACTATTACAACACTGCTTGTTTTGAATGTTCTCTTTTGGGAAACAGGTAAGAAAACTATTTTTAAAAATAATGAAAAAAAAACCCTTAGACAACTCCAGACTGAGTAATGGAGGGGAAAAATATGTTCATTCTACCTGTTTTATTAATAACCGGTGTAAGCATGTATGAGATGTTGAGTGTTGAAAGCACTGTCACCCATGTAAGGAGTGCCCACACGGCCACACGCATTGTAAACATCAGCAGGCAGGAATTACTTTGTAAGAGAACCTGGAATAACTTTTGAGTAACTTTTGACTCCTTGGACCATGATAACCTATCTAACTCCATCCTCCTGTGCAGTTAAGACTGATGGAGCTGTTCATTTCACACATTTCCTTACGGATCGGCTAAGACTGATGATCGTGTGTGTGTGGAGACTCCTCCCGTTTCAACAACTAGATCAAGGTAGGAAGCAATAAAAATAACACGTTGTAAGAGTTATACTGCACGGGAGTGAGAAGAAAATGACTTTTACTTCTCTTCCTCCCCTTTTACTTTCCTTCCTCTACTTATCTTCCTATGCCATTGTTACGTGGCATATTTACAACTACCTCACTCTCGGGAGGGCAGACCACTTCCTCCTAGGAGGCGGAGAACTTTGGAAATGCTTTTCCGAAACATCTTAAATCATTTCATACACCCGAAGCTTTTCTGCACCTTTACACATTTGGAAAATCCTGCCGCCCACAAACGGATGCACTAAGTTACTTGGAAGTCACGTCACATATTCCACTATTTCTAAACAATAATGGCCAAGCCCAATGAGTAACGTTCACTGTTCTCTGCTTGGCGACTCTGATCGAGTCTGGCACATTACGACCCGACCTCTCTTATTCACACCTTTGTCATCGCTTGGCCGGACGATGCTGAGGCACCAGCCCCGGCTGCGCAGCGTTTGCTGGCTGGGAAACTCCAGGCAGGACGAAAACCAGCTGCCTGTCTGCTGGGCAATGTGGGCTCACTACCTGCCTTCTGCTCCCGGCGCCGGCTTCCCGCAGGCCACCCGACCACTCCCAGCAGCTCCACTTTTCATTCTTGGGATGCTCAGGGGACTAAGTCCTGTACTGAACTGACTGGCCACAGCTTAGAGATGAAGAATCTCATCAGCAAATTTGCTTTTCTTTACTGAAACTTTCTTAAATAGCTTTTTGTTCAGGAAGTAAAAATGCCCAGGGTTTGGCACATACGGACACGTATTTAAATAATCTGATATTTCAATAAAATGAATTAAAACCAGAACGAAGCTCTTCCACTACCCAGGCTCTCCCTCCTGCAGTAGAAAGATAACGGAACAAACTTATGCCAGGTGGCATCCACACTGCTTAGCCTATTCTTGGGATGTGTTCCAGATCCACTGAGAGCACATGGAACAAAAGAAAATAAACAATATTGCCATCACTGTTTCACACAGATATCTGTTTACCTGCCCAAATGCTTTCCTCAAGTCTTTAGCTCTTTTAAAGAGGCTCCCAATAATGAATAAAAAATGTAAAGGTTTGCAAAGTGGTAGCAAAGAGTACATAGATGTTGTGCCATTTTAAAGTCTGTGCAATAAATTATGAAATCCATGTACCTGCATTTATGACACTTTTTATTCCCGCAGTTTTTCCCTACTTTCAGAGTTCAAAGTTTTTCTCTCAGAGCACAACAGCAAATTATGCTTTGAAAGAGCCTTTTTCACATTTTTCAAATGTCTGAGAGTTTTTCAGAATGATGATTTTTCTTCTGTTAACTCCTTCCTGATAACCAACAGGGTCGCAACGCATCCACAACACGATTTTCTTTGAAAATAGCACTTTCAGCTATGAGAAAACTACTTCAGAAAAAAAACCCCTTTCAGTGAGTCATCTTCCCTCAAACGTGCAAGTTATAACCATAAGGAGCAGCACGGTGCTTTGCGAGGAGAACACATTCCCTTACTCCAGTTTAATGCTGCATATTTTAACAGTGAGGTTTTCATACCTCAGGAAAACATGCTCTAACATGTCCATTGAAAAAATCCAAGCCTGTCTTCGACTTCTCCCCTGCCCTCTGCTGGTGCTGGAATGGAGAACTTCTGCTACCCACAGCAGTAGCCCAGTTTCGTAACTGAAGGCTTTCTTTTTTCCAAAACTGACTTTCACCTGACTCGCTGCTACACAGAATAATCCAGCTTTTAGGAGTCCTTCCTAACTAGATTTTTTTTCAAATTGCTATTTATGGGTCTTCACACCACTTGGTGAAGAACGAATGTTCCACAGAGTCCCTGTAAGCCACGGACAACAAGCCAAACTTGTACAGGGAGAGAGCTGCTGTCCCTCTGCTGTAACTGCCGAGTGTTCTACAGGAGCTGTCCAAACCAACCTCTGGGTTACCGACTGATGGGACAGGTGATTGCCTATCTGTGAAAGGCTGCTGGGAGGAAGGGCAAAACCACTGAGATACAGTGAAACCAAGCTGGAATTGACTGTAGTTTTGGCTCATCATCAGTTCCTCATACCATGATGTATAAAAAAAAATAAAAATGGGAAACCATCTTATCTAGTTTCTTGGGAATTTCCTGGTTTTAGAGCAATTCTTTCCAGTTGTGGTTGCGGGAGGTCTAGATGGGTAAGAGCATGGTGTCCCGAAATACCTATGTTTGTAAGCTGCACTTGTTTGGGTTGTGGACTTTCAGGCACGGCTTAGAGCTGCTTTGATACCGTTGTAATTTAGGCTAACAGTTGGGCTACCAGGAACAATCCCCGTTGGGTCAAATTTGCCCCATTTACAGACCTTAACTTGAGCACAGTTTGGGCAGATGCATATATTAAGCATCTACAGTAAGGACAGGGAGCAAAGAAGTGATCTTTCTAAGAAGTTTGTAGTTACTTTTTCACTTCATAAAAGCCACTTGAGCCTTGCAATCCTGCTTCTCTCGCCTGCAAGGTGAAAGCCAAGGTATGTTTCTCAAAATGGTGTTTAAATATTTACGAGTTAAAACTGTAAAGCTTCAGGGCCATCTTCCCTTCTCCATGAGCTGTTTACAATTTTCTCAAACTGTCATCATTTTGAGAAACCTCTCTCTTGATGGGCCTGTTTCTAGGAACACACACGGTAGTTCCAGTGCACTGATGAATGACACGCTTCACTTGGTGAAGCTACCCAAGCAGTAAGCCGCTGGCTTCCACACGCTGGCTGTGCAGAGGAACAGTCGATTACCTCTGAATCTGGTCTCATGGGCTCGTTGAACAGGCATTTCATTGCCGCAACCATTTTGTAACTAACCTGCAACTCCCAGCTGGTGGGTGGCATATCCTGGTAGCCTGCTGGGCCCTTCTCCCAGCCACAGCGTCAAGGTCGACGAGCGCTGTTCGGCATGGTGGAAAGCGAAGCCTTGCGAGGCCGCCGCTGCCACCAGCCTGCTCTGGAGGATGGGGACGCGGAGCCAGACGGCGACACGGCCTTCCTCCCGCCACCGGGCCACCGCGCCTGCCAGAGACACACAGCTGGGTGAGGAGGGCGAGGGACGCTGATGCCACGTGGAGATGCCCCCTGCCCTCGCTCCTTCTGGTTTTAAACATCGTTGAGAACGGTTAAAGTGCGAAAGTCGGTGTTTTTACGTGGGTTGAACTACCAGTGGTAGGAGAAACACAGCAGCAGTAACAGACAGAGAGGAGTTAACCCCAGCCTGGGATTTCATGTGGTGTTTACACATAAAGTGATGGCTTTTACGCTCGGATCTGCCGTAAGGCAGAGGGAAAGGGGTCTTTGCTCCCTCCTGCTGATTCTTCCAACACCCTCTGCCACGCTGTGTGCGTGTGCCCGTGGAAGGCGACGGCCACCCCCGTCAGCGGAGCCTGCCGAGGGGAGTCCACAGAGGCCGAGGCGCCCCGGGGAGACCCGCGGCCCTCACCCAGCCCGCCCGGCTGCCCCGGTGCCCCGGCCCGGCACTTGCCCCGCAACCACCGCCCGAAGGCGGCCCGCTCCAGGCGGTGGGGACGGCGCAGCTCTGCCAGGTCCACGCTCACCCCCCCGAACTTGTCCGTCCGCGGCCGCAGCCCCGCTAGGGCCACGCAACCCCGCGCCCGCCACAGCCTCCCCATGCCGCTGCCACAGCCCGGGCGGGGCCGCAGGAAGGGGCCGCCCGCGGGGCGGGGCCGACCTCTGCTCCCGGAACCGCTCGGCGGTGGCCGGCGGGCAGCATGGCCGCTTCCACCAGAAGGAAGAGCAAGGGGCGGCCAGCCCCGGGCGGCAGCTCCCCGCTGGCTGGTGCCCGTCCCGGTGCCGCCGCCGAGGTCGGGGGGCTGCTGGCGCTGGGCGTCGCTGACGCCGCGGAGACAGGTAGGGGCGGCGGGGCCGGGCTGGGCTGGCGGCTGCTCCGGCGGCTGCCCCGGCGCGGCGTGCTGAAGGCGGCTCGTTTGAAAACGCGTCCCCCGCAAAGCCGCGCGTCCCCGCCTAGCGTCTGCAGAGCGGGCTCCAGGGGCTGTCTCTCGGGCAGGGGCAGCTGAGCCCCCGAGAAATTCGCTTGTTCTTACCGTGTGGAAGAGCGATGACCGCCGCGGAAGCGTCCCGCGGGTGGGCAGCCCTGGGGCGGAGGGTCCCGCGGGTGGGCAGCCCAGAGGCAGAGGGTCCGGCGGCTTCGCTCGCGGCTGGGCGCTGCCTCTCCGGGGAGCCTGGAAGGATTTTCTAAGTCGTGCGGAGTGGGGAGCTCCAGAAATACTGAATTCATCTGATAGCTAGGAAGAAAAATGAATTTCTTTTTTTTTCTCCCCTCCTCCTGAAAACGTCAGCAGATGACCAAGTTCCCAGAATGTTGCGAAGAACCCTTGCCCAGCTGTCGCTGAGCAGCATGAAGTCTGCAAACCTCTGCATAGGTCGCCCGGTGTTGCTCACCTCTGCTGATGCGCGACAGGAGGTGAGGCTCAGCTTGGTCCCTGCGAGGGCTTTTCTTGTGCTTGCAGTGTGTTCCTGTTGCGTTCAGTAGGGACCGAAATGGAGTGTGTGTCAGAAAGGGGAGTGAAGGAGCTTTTCCGTGCTTATATTTACAGCTTTATTCTCAGGACTGGAAAAAATCCATGCTTATGATGTTTTCTCAAGAAATTTATAAGTTGTGTCTGTGAATATATGTATTGTATATTACATATGCACACGTGTTTTATTTGTAAAGAAAGAGTATAGCCCTTTCTCCTTCTATTGAGTTGTAACATTTTCTAGTCAGTGCAGTGTGTGCTTTTGTGTCCTCAGCAGAATGTGTAGAGCCCTGGTGGAATTTTTTTTTAATCTCTTTCGTATGCCAAGTATAACTCCTTCCTTCTTGAAGCGTGTCTTGGATCATATTCTAAGAACTTGGTGTTATTTATATCTTCCTCTGTGGCACCAGGTTTCAACCTGATCCTTCTTTGAAAGCCTGTGTTTTGTGGGTTTTGTTGTTTGTTTCTTTTTTGTTTGTTTTTGTGGTTTTTTGTTTGTTTGGTTTGGTTTTTTTGTTGTTTAGTTGGGTTTTTTTTTTCATCAAAACATTGCTTGCTTTAACTGGAGGACCAGAAACAGAGGGTGGAAAATCTCAACTGACAGCTGCTTGCTCTGAAACCTTTCCTAGGTCTGTACCGCTTGGCCCACTGCAGGCTTTCCAGGGGGGAAAGTTGGGCTGAGTGAAACCACACAGAAGAACCTGAAAGTAAATCCAGGTGATGCCGTCACTGTGCAGCCCGTGACTGGTGCAGTCATCCAGGCAGAGGAAGTCGATGTAAAGTTGAGGTATGGAACTTCTTATAGCCAACTGAGGTACCATGAGGTGTCTACTCTGCACTGTGGCTCTTACATCTTAAAAGATGCCGTTTTTCTCTCTTGCTTCGATGAAATTATTACCCACACAAAGTCAGACATGCAGATGTTTGTAGGACTAAGACCTAAGTTTAGTAATTGCTGGCCTTCTTTGTGGGCAGTGGAGTGGGTCAGTTGTTGTACAAAATCTCAACTGAGGAGTAGTGCTGGTGTGGAGAATAAAATGACTCTGAGCTCAGTAGTCTTAACAGATTCTTGGTTTTACATTAAATTAATGAATAGTAATGATAGCCCAGCACGTCCTGAAGCGGAGGTCAAGCTGCCTGTGTTGCATTAAGCAAGGGTGTATAACTGTGTGATCAATGCAGATTCTTTAATGTTAAAAGCCCTTTGCAAAGGGTGAGGATGATCTCTGCATAGATAGAGCTGATGTCAAATTAGGAGACCATGTTGCTGCATTAGGAAGTATATTGCAAACTGCTACCTGAGAAGCTCTTGCTGAAGAGTCCTGTTGTGGTTAAGAAAATTACTGGCTGACAGGTTAGGGAGAGTGAAGTGATTTGGGGTTTTTGTGGTTTTTTTTCTGTTTGGTTATTTTTAAAGCCACTTCCCTTCAAAACATCATCGTTGTAGAGACGTGGGTTCGTGCTCCGCTTATTTAAGGGAGTATTTTTTAGGATTGGAAACTCTCAGAGGTATGTTTTTGTTTTTACTTGAAAATCACCCATAAAAGGGAGCAAAAAGTGCAAGTGCAGTTGTCCTGAAATCACAAATGCTTTGAGAAATTAGCAGGTTACTGATCTGCTGAATGACTTCCTATATTTGTCACTTTCATTCCACAGAGTCAGCGTTTGGGTTGATGCAGAATCTGATGATACTTATTTCCTAAATAATGTTATTTCAGAGTTACAGTGTCCCAACACTTTTATTTCTATGTTAACTTCCCTGTCAAGCCTCTATTTTCCAACATGGTGTTGTCATTGTCCATTTTAATGGGGAGATGCTGGTTTCCAGCATGCTGACTCTCCAAAACGTTGGTGAGGCAATTGTGCTTTTTGTCAGTAATATAATCATTTTGGCTTTAAATATAGTTTTACTGGTTAATGTGGCTGCATGCTGTATGCTGACTTTCTGGTGTCAGCTTGCTCTGCCCACCAGAAAATGAAGAAAAAGTGATAACTTTGTGGCTTTTTGTTATGGCTAATTTAATCCTGTAGGAAGTTTTGTTGTTTTTACGTACTGTTTGGTTATAGAGGTGGTTGAAAACACTCATTTCATTAAAAACCCAACCTCATGTTAAATAATCAAACCTAACGTGTGTATATATATTTCCCCATGGTAATATGCAATGCATTTTTTCTTTAAAGCTGTGTCTCTTGCTGAAATACAACCTAAGGATGAGGTTGGAGGAATTGGTCTGAAATACTTATTTTGGAAATTGTTCCATGGGCAGAGTTTTCTCTCTCAGCCAGTCAGGGGTCAGGCTCTTAAGATTGCTATACATACATACCACCAGATTAAAACTCATATAAATGTTCTGTGTTTCTAGAATTTCTCTAGGAGAGAAAGCATGAAAACTGTAATTGGGTCTGTTTTAAGCCTGTTAATTTACTACAAACCATAGAGCCATCCTATCATGTCGAAGTATAAATTAATAGAAGAATAACTGGAACTTGTATTATTGGAGTGCAGCCTGGGGTTCTAGGCAGACCCTTTACAGGTGTGCTTCATTCTCTGCAAATCAATACCTCTGGAGTGTTGCTTAATGCATAATTTAGTTTTTTCTTCCAGCTAAAAAAATTCAATCAATCAATGTAATTGCATTTACTTGGCAGGAAGGGCTATGATATTTTGAGAGCACTCCTCTAAATTAGTATAATTTCCCCCAAGTTCTGTGGAACTGAGAAACAAGTTTTTATTTCTAGGTTTAGAGCTCCCCCCGTTGATGATACTTCTATTTGCAGCAGCTGCTCCTGCTTTAAATGCCTTGGGTGGTGCTGCTGCTCTGCGCTGGGTGTAGCGCTTTTCATCGCCCAGGTGTGAGTGCTCACCAAGGTTGTGGGCATTCAGCTGCAAAAGGGATGTAGTGAAACCTTATTTTGTTCTGAAAACAAGAAGGGCTGGTGTGCGAGGCTTGCACAGCCTGGCTGAGGAGGGTAAATCCTATGGAAATGGAAAAAAAAATAAAACCAACAAATGGTTTAATGGGCTGTAATAAAAGGTAAGGACACAAATCAAACAGGAAAAAGATTGCATGAATAAACTGTCACTAAAATGATTGAGTCACCGCAGCCCTACGCTTTGCAGTGTATTCGAGGAGCAGGGAGAGTTACTGATGTCTGTGCTCTGAGTTGTACATGTGATGCAAAATGCTTTAATATGATCACCAGGGAAAGACACTCATGTAATACACCTCTTAGCTTGAGTTTGCTTTGGGCTAAGAGCACACGTGTTCAGTCGTGTGTGAAATCCCAGTGAGGAGATGGCATTTGAGAAAATGCTGTAGGGCCAGGGCTGGGGACATCACTGAAGATATTGTTTGTTACAGCATTTTGTATGGAAAAAACAACCCAAAAATAAACACCTGTGCTTTTTTCGTTACTATGTGTCTAATACCTTCAGAGCTAAGATGTTATGAAGACTGTGAAGTGCTCATTCATCATTTCTGTTTGTGGGGTTAAATTATGTACTGTAAAATAGGTCGTATTCATCATCCTGGTGCTTTAGTGGCATGGAATCTGGTTTGGTTTTGGAATAGTTACTGCTTGGAAAAATATATATATATTTCTTTTTTCTTCCTGCAACAGGGATAAAGATGCCACCATTAATGCCGAGGAAATGTCAGTCTGTCTCCTGAGAAACTTAGGTATAAGTTTTGTTGCTTCTCTTTTGTCTTAAATTTTGGCAGTAGATCATCAAGTTTTGGATAGAAAAGCAAATAGCTTCCTCTTATGTTTGGGCTTATGGCAAAATAGAGGACATTATTCTGCGCACATTTCTTTTAGGGATCTGCCTTCTTTGAGCTAAATAGTTTTGCCATGCTAATTTGTGTTATTGTTAGCAATACTACCCATTAAAAACTTGATAAGGAATTGGTATTAACATGAAATCCCATATGCTGAATCTTTTTTGTTGTTGTTGTTTTTGATTTTTTTTTTTTTTTTTGTTTGGCCAAGGCTCTCAAAGAAAGTGGGCTAACCATGAAATAGTGTGAAACTGTAAGGCACATGGCAAATACAGGATTTTACTTCTTACAGTACTAATTCCATCATCTCCTTTTGTATACTGTATGAAATTTAAAATGCTCAAATTAATGTTGAGGTTAGTATGAGAGATTACATGTGATGCTGACAAATGTTTATCCAGCACAGTTTGTCTGTGCACAAAAGGATCATTTAAAATACCTTGACATTACCTAATTAGCTTTTGCTATGTTAATTTATAACACTCTTTACGTTTCCTGATCAAGAATTACTCTGAGACAAGAATGTCTGAGTGTTATTGCTGCCAAAGTAGATTGAAATGTCTTCTTTGTCTTTTGTCTTTTTGTAATCTTCTCACAGATGGGAAAATAGTTTTACCAGGAAACCTGTTGGCTTTCACTTTCTATGGCAAACTTTGCAATACTGTGGTGATGAGAGTGAAGGGAAGTGATGGTGCAGAGCTGACTGCCCAGGGCAGTGCTGTTTCCAGTGATCTGCATGAGCCAGACCTTGAAAGATCTGATTTGGAGACAAGCACGTTAGATTTGTCCTTGCAGCTCGGCAAGATGGACATTGATGATAGTCCAGAGGTTGCATCTGTGAGCACACCAAGCAAACTGATGGATCCAGCTTCACCAGTTACACCCAAGTCTGCAGTGGCAGCCAGTGGTCAAGACTCCGGTCAAGGAGATCAAACCTACAGCAAGGGAGATGGTGCAGACCTCACCAATGATTTGGAGTTGGCTGGGAAAGGAGACAGTGAGGGGCTCCCACTAAATGGCAAAACTGGAGCAATAAGCAATACAGACACTTTTTATTTCCTTTCTTCAAGAACTAAAATCAATTTTATTGCAACGCGGCCCAGCATAGCTGAAGATGGTGATTGTGAATCCCGTGTCACCTATGATATGATAGGAGGTTTAAGCAGCCAGCTCAAAACTATTCGAGAAACAATTGAACTGCCCTTGAAGCAACCTGAACTCTTCAGGAGTTATGGTATGATGGCTAAGAGTTGGCTTTCTTCATTTGATATTAGTTGTTCCCCTTTAATATGACTTTTGTTGTTGGGTTTTTTTGTGTTAAACAATGTTATTCCAGGAATATGCACTGAATTTTATGTGACACTAATCTGGTATACTTGTGTGTCCTAACAATGCCAAACTGCTTCATAATTATACCGTACGGATACTATGAAGATGTTACAATGAGCTTGCATGAAAAATAATGGAGCAGGAAAGAAATAAGTCTCTAAGAACATTCAGATTTGCCTAAGCATAATTTATAGCAATTAGGAAAGACTTTCACACTTGGGTGTTTGAAAGGTATGGATGTTTGTGTTGTCATAAGATTTTTATTTGTTTCAGTAGAGTCAACTAATTACATTTTTTAACTTGAGAAAAACTCAAGATTAATTCTTCTGCTGTTATCCCTGTGTGAATTATCCCAGCAGAATTTTAAGGAAGTGTTTGAGGCTGTTGAGTCAAACTGGTCTGTGTGTTTAGTATGGAATTACGGTGTGGAAAAGCTAAGTTGATTACTGTTGCCATATATACACCTTAGATAGAACTTTATACAAATGTAGAGGAGTTTTGTGACAAAGGTAAAACCCTGTGCTGTGTATTGATCACAAATGTGTACGTACATAAAGCGGGCGTGTCTGCTCATTGTACTTGTCTAGCTGTGCATCGCTGTGAGACAGGGCTCTTACCTGTAAATATTGCTTTGATATTGTGTCTTTGAGAACTTTCTGTGTCTCTGCCTTAGCTCTTCCCACACACACACTTTAAAGAGGAAGTGATTTCAGTGTTCACTGGGTCAGTTTCTATAAGACACGGGTAGCTCTCTTTGGTATGCATTGCTGGGGCATGACTGGCAGGTGTCAGTGGGATCGTGTGGGGCATCTTCATCCACGTGTGGTCCAGCTCAATTAGCTGACCTCCAACCTCAGCATCCCTGCATGGTTTTGTGTTAGCAGAAAGTTTGCTTCATTATCACTGTTCTTCATACTTAGTCCTAAAAGTGCTTGATCAGATTATTTATGAACAGTGTGAGAAATGATGATGTTTCCTCACTGGTGACATGTCTTTAGTAGCCATCCAAACACTAAAGTCCTTGTGCACTTGTGGGGAGCGAGGTGGTCAGCTGAGGTGAGGCCTCTAGTTCAGCAGTTCTGTTTCTTGCCAGTAGCAGCAACACCACATGAGGGAGCAGCACATGCTTTAATGGACTGTTGTGAAGTAACCTGTCTGTAAAGGCATTTTATTTCTATCTTCTGTCAGCATATAATTTGTTTTACTTTGAGTATATTAGTTCTTAAGATTTGGGCTTTCTGTCCACTCCAGCTGTATTATTCTCTGTCAGCATCGGGATATGCGCTGCCCTTCAAGCATCATTCCCTGTCTGATATTGTGGTACCCAACTAATGTTTCTTCTCTGGTCATGTTTAAGCAGTGTCCTTTGTGCCACAGTCAGTCCTTTGTCCATCATTTGTCTCTTTTTGTTTTCTATTTTTCACCTGTTCTTGGCTTTGTGCCCATTAAACTTGGCTTTGCTGGTCTGAATCGTTTGGGGTTTAGCTCTTTACCAGGGATCTTAATGTTACTTCATGCAGTTACCCGTAGTTTCTGTCCAGTTTTAACTGTACACAGAAGTACCATGTTCTTCTAGTTTCCCTTAAGTTCTGTGCCTGAATGTTTCTGTCTGTTTTGGCTCTTAACAGTTGCCTCTAAAGAGGCAAATTCATCCTTTTGATTTGTATTTTTCATCTTTTTGTAAGTATTCTTGAGTCAAGCCTTAAAGTATTTCTGAATTTTTTTGGAGTGTTGAAGTGGTTTTCTTATGTTGGAGCTTTGTAATAATGACACTGTGAGAATCACGAATAACTTAATAAAGTACATTCATGGATGTTAGGTACTCAGTCCAATAATTTTTTTGGGGGGAAAAAAACCAAAACCAAACCAAACAAAAATCCTCAAAACCAACAACACAACCCCAACAACCAAAAAACCAAACTGAAAGAAAAACCAAACTAAATGCAAAACCAGCCAACTAAAAAAAAACCAAACCAAAAATCTAAACAAAACAAACTACAAAAAACCCCAACCAACCACCACAGTGCAGAACAACTCTAATGTTGAACTGAAAAATGTAATGATTTAAATAGTTGCTTCTTAAGCAGAGCTGTTTGACTTTGAGTATAAAAAATAGATGTATGTCCCATATAAGAGTGCTCTTCCCGCTACAACTTTTTATCAAAATCATTTATCTGTTATCAAAATAATTTATCTGTTAAAGGACCTAATGCTGAGGACAAGTTCTCATTCTTAGTAACTGGGACAGGGAAATGTGCAGGTGCAGATTGTTCAGTATGATATTTATCACAAATAACTTTCTTCTGTCTGTGTGCATGTGCTTGTTTCAAGGAATCCCTCCTCCCCGAGGAGTGCTGTTATACGGCCCTCCGGGTACCGGCAAGACCATGATTGCCAAAGCCATTGCAAATGAGATTGGTGCTCACGTTACCGTTATTAATGGTCCTGAAATAATAAGCAAGTAAGTCCACCGATTTATTTTCATTAATTCTAGAAATATATTAGCCCAAAATCTCTCCTGGCATCAGTCTGTTGTGGCTAGATGTAGATATCGAATTGCCTATGGGCTATCAGCCCAAGAGAGCCAAGAACAAATGGGAAAGGGTTTGCTCAAGTAGGGTTTATGTTTCTTCTTGCAATAAAGAAGTTTATTGGATTTGGCCAAGAAATTTGTGTAAGGTGTGGACTAAATTAAAGAGGGGACTAAAACTGCATCTGCAATTGCATGTTTGTTACTTCTGTAACAAGACGAGTGACTTGTTAAAGCATATGTGAAATGAAAAGGACACTGCACAAATCAGGGAACTAATTTTTTTTTCTTAGAAACAATTTTATCTGTGTTCTTAAACATAGACAAAAGAAGCTTTTCCCTTTAATCTCTTTTTTTTCTATGACAAGGTGTTATATCTTTGCCTCTGCCCCATTTTACCTGAATTTCTTGTGGGATTTCTTGTGGAAATGAGGATTATTGTAGGTTTGCATCTACTTTGGGACTTTGAAAGGATGTGCTATGGCTTTGTGGAACACACGAGCAGGAATTTTCCAAGTTGCCTGGAAAAGACCAAAAAAATGTTTTTTTAATTAAAATATTTAAATTATTTTAGGTTTTACGGGGAGTCTGAATCAAGGTTACGTCAGATATTTGCTGAAGCTTCTCTGCGGTACGTTCCTTGGGATTATTTTATTCGTGCTCACCCATTTGCTGTATTGGTTGCAGCGGTAACGTTCTTAAAAGAAAAACATTTGCAAGAATCTTTGAATTGTCATTTTTTCCTGCAGTGGTTTTTAAAGGGAAATAAATTTGTTTATATAGAGCTTAGCTAGAAGGAAAGCAGTGAAATTTTATTATACCTATTAAATGCTTTTGGACACTACCCTTTTTAAGGGACTATTACAGGCAGTGCCAAGTCACTCGATCTGTATTGTTGGTGTACACTTAGTTCAACAAATGGAAGCCAGAGTTTCGCCTGGATCAAGATTTTTTCTGTTTAGTTTTGTCTTTGGAGACCAATGCAGGACTGTGCTGAGGTGTGGAATCCAGCTCTAAATGAGCTCGTGTTGGTGCTGGGTATAACATGTCTCTGGATTAGGGTGAAATTCTGCCCAAGTTTTTTGGAACTGCCAGACTTTAGACTTCCAGATGATTGGTGTTCCTAATACATTAGGCAAAGACTATCAAATACTTTTATTTGTAGAAGCAGCAAATAAAATGCTGTCTTTTTACTTGCTAAATTGGTATATTTAGTGTCGAGTCTTTGAGAGAGAGTTATAGAAAAGTAGACTGGTAGGTCATCTTAAAGGTACTAGTTGTCTAACTTATTAGTCATTTTAGTTGTCTCTTTGAGTAACACCATAGTCAAGGTTGAAATGTTCAATTGCCTAAAGGAGTGGGACACAACTGTTAATTTTTGTGGAACTGGACATTTTCCATAAACAGCTTTGCACTTCTAAATCTTCCTGAGCACCTTAACATTTTGGTTTTTGTTTTTCTTTTTTTTCTTCCAGCCACCCCTCCATTATATTTATAGATGAGTTGGACGCCCTGTGTCCAAAGAGAGAAGGTGCTCAGAATGAAGTTGAAAAGAGAGTTGTTGCTTCATTGCTGACGTTAATGGATGGCATTGGCTCAGTAAGTAGACTGGATTGAGACATTAATGTTTATGGGGACTAGCTGAAGAAAATAATTCTTCTATGATGCAGCCAATTTTAGATGTCATTTGGGGGAAAAGAAACAGGCTTAGGTGAGACTTTAAATAGCTGTCTAATGCTTTATTGGATACTAAGCAGAAGACATAGAAGGGGAGCGTTTCCTGATAACTGTGAGATTAAAAGAAAGCAAGTTTTCTTCCATTAGTTCTCTTTCCTTTGCCTTCTCCAGCTCTTGCAATTTTGGAGCTAAAATTATAATTTTAGTGGTAGCCCATCATGGAAGTAAGCCAGGTATTTTTAATTGCTCTAAAATCAAAGTCATCAAAGTCATCAAAATCCTTCTGGTGACATGTAGGCTGCATTATGAAAGGTAAGAACAGCTATTTCAAGATTTCCATAGTAATGTTTAGGACATAAACAAAAGCCTACTAAAGAAACAGGAAATTTAATTCACTTGAGTAACATTATGGATGAAACCCCTAAAGTCTGCCCATCTCTCAGCTATTACTTTATGATTATTAGCAGGAAAGATGAAAAAAAAGAAGTCCACAGTTGGAAAATTAGTTTCTTCTGTTTTTATAATCTGCAAGTTTGTTGTTATTTTCCTGCGTGATAGTTTGAGTTGCCCTTTCTGGAGCTGTTCACAGGCAGAACTTATTTTCTGATGGCAAAGGCCGATGGATATTCTTCCTGGAGAAAATGCTTCACTCACAAAAGGAGAATGGATGGTCCTGCTAGAGCCTTCCTTGCTGTTTTTGCCTCACTCTGAAATTGAAAAAGTAGAGCTTCAGGAAATTGGCTAGGGTTTTTGACATTGCTCTTGCTTCTGAACCTACAGGAAGCTGTATAACCTTCTGTCTCTGCTGGATTTGATACCTTAAATAATTTGTTTCCCAGCCTTGCTTATTCAAGGTCTGCTGATGCCTTTTTGTTCTTGTACCAATGCTGCCTTTTAGTTTAAATGCTTCTCTTTCTTTCCTTGATGCTTGCTTTCCTGATAGAGGAAAGCGATTTACAGTTTTCTGATAAAGGAAAGCAATTGAAGTGGGAGACACGGGGATGAGGGCATCTTGAAGTAAAGTTTCTCTTGTATTAAATGTGTGTGTGCAGCCTATGGTATTACTCAATTGCTATTAGAGAGAGGTTGGATGGCATCAGTTTTGGGGTATGTGTTCTGAAAAGATTGCTTTGTTCCTTTAGAGCAAGCATCAGGATTATAGTGTGTGTAATAGTTTGGGATAGTGAGCAAGAAGTATTTTTATAAGCAGCATGACATTCAATTGTATTTTATAACTAATATTTTGCATTGTTTGATGCTTTCAGGAAGAGAGTGAAGGCCAGCTCTTAGTACTTGGGGCCACTAATCGTCCTCATGCACTGGATGCAGCGCTGCGTAGACCCGGCCGTTTTGACAAAGAGATAGAAATTGGGATTCCTAATGCCCGGGACCGTCTGGACATCCTCCAAAAGCTTCTCAAGAAAGTCCCCCATTCGCTCACGGCAGCGGAGTTGGTGCAACTGGCTGACAGTGCACATGGTTATGTGGGTGCAGACTTGACAGCTTTGTGCAAGGAGGCAGGTAAGACTTTGTGTATCTTACTTAGGATATATTATTATGTTATTGTGAGTCTCTAACCATATCAGAACTAACAACCATTAGCAGTAGTGTGGCCAGCAGGATGAGGGAATTGATTACATCCCTGTACTTGGCACTGGTGAGGCTGTACCTCAAATACTGGGTTCAGTTTTGGGCCCCTCACTCCAAGGAGGACATTGAGGTGCTGGAGTGTGTCCAGAAAAGGGCTACAAAGCTGGCAAAGGAGCTAGAGCACAGGTCTTGTGAGGAGTGTCTGAGGGAGCTGGGGTTGTTTAGCCTGGAGAAGAGGAGGCTGAGCAGAGACTTTCTCGCTCTCTACAACTCCCTGACAGGAGGCTGTAGCGAGGTGGGGGTCAGTCTCTTCTCTCAAGTAACATGCAACAGGACAAGAGGAAGTGGCCTCAAGTTGTGCCAGGGAAGGTTTAAGTTGGGCATTAGAAAATAACTTCTTCCCCAAAAAGGTTGTCAAGCCCTGGAACAGGCTGCCCAGGGAAGTGGTAGAGTTGCTATCACTGGAGGGATTTAAAAGCTGCGTAGATGTGGTGCTGAGGGGCATGGTTTAGTGATGCACTTGGCAGTGCTGGGTAAATGATTGGAATTGATGATCTGAAAGGTTTTTTCCAACCTGAATGATTCTGTGATGCTTTATTTTGTTTAAAAAAAACAATTAAAGAAACCACAGCTTGTACTAAGAGCTTTTGAAACAATGAGATTTGATTAGTTTTTGTCTCAAAGAAAAACTGTCCAGGCAAGCGATAGGAGGAACACCAGTCTGCTCCTGGGCAGATCAGAAAATCTGTTTGAGTATTAATAGATTTTAAAATTAAATGTTAAGATTAATAACAGTGGAGGATCCCCTGTGCCAGTTCTAGCATCTGAGATAGCTGTGAGTCTCTCAGTAAGCCAATGCTTTCGTGAGTTAACTGACAGATCCCTAAGTTTTTCTACTCTCTACTCTTGTACAAAAATCCCAAGTCACTCAGGCTAGACAGCTTGTCCTCCAGGTCCTTTTTCACAGGATGCTGAGATTGGGGGTGCTTGAGTGGTGTTGGCTGTGGTCCCTTCTGCATTTTGTGCCTGTGTTTCATTCACCTGCACGAGGAGCTTGTGACAGGGGCTAGGGGACTGTATGCAGTGGGGTCAGGCTGTGCGGTGGAGCTGGGAGAGCTGGAGAGCAAACCCTGATCTGGGGGCAGGAAAGTGTCCCCTGGCCTGTGGTCCAGGCTTAGCCCTGGCGAGTGGTCCATATGTCATGCAGACAGAGTTCAGTATGTTCCAGGGAATATGTAAACAAGAGTTCAGTTCTGTTTTCGTTGGATGAAACATTAGAAGTAAGCTCTATCAATTTGTACGTTTTGCTAGAACGCATCTATGCGGTTTAAGTGTTGGACCTTAAATCTGCCCGTGAGCAACCTCTGAAAGCAGCCTACTCAAAATACGACTCTTCAGCTCTGCTCCCTTGTAGTTCATGAGTGTGTATGTGCTGTATGTGCTGGTTACTTTGGCACTGGGACAGCTTCCTCTGGCACGGTGCATGGTTAATTCTTGCATCAGAATTAACTATGAAGATGACAGAAGTTTTACTGGGGGTGATGACACCTGGAACAGCAAGGTTTTTACTTGCCAGTTTCCAGAACTTTGAGGGATCACTCAAAAATGTGAATTTGTGAACTTTTGTATGGATCAAGAGGAAAAAAACTATGTACAGACACAGACTGTTCTTTTTCTAGCTCTCTTTCGTTAGCTTTGGTTGTGTTTTTAAGCTCTGCTAGAAAACGTTGTTTTTAAAACAAATATATACAAACAACAACAAAAAAGATAAGCTCCCTTTTTTTTTCTCCTTCCTCTGTTTTTGGAAGCCTGTCAGTCTGCCTGCGTCACAGTCCTCACACAGTAAATACTTGAGTTATGTAATCTAAAGTTTTCAGTGAAAAGCGTTGTGGTTTCAACTCCAAACACGACCCAGCCTAAGGTTTACTTGTGCATGCGCGTGTCGGTTCTGGACACTGCAGAATCCAGCTGCAAATGGGCTGTATTTACCCACGAGAGCCTTTAGGAAATACATTTTCTATGTTGTGCAAATTGTACGTCATGTGCTACATAGATCCCAAACTTCTGATTGCAGGGCTTGCTGTCATCTGGGAGCTTTTGCATCCGAAGCCAGTGCTGGGAAGGAGGATGTCTCCTTTCTGTTGATCTTTCTTGAAGTTTGAATCCATGCTGTTAAATTTCCTTGTCGTTTGTTAACTTGGAGTGACCTCTGGTGGGGAGAAGACAATCCAGCACCCTTGACTCTTTGCAGCCCACATGTATTTTTCCTATTCAGAGTTGCAGAAGCACAATTCAGTTGAAGTATTATATAAACTGAATTTAAGTTGCTTGTGGTTAAGGAACATTCTTAGTTGGCTCCCCCCCACCCAGACTGAACTGTTGATATCTATTTTATTTTTTTTCCCCAAGTAAGTTTTCGACACCTTGTAAAATATCACTGCTTTCCCTGGAGTTAAACTCAAAAAAGACAAGCTTCTCAGAGATAATATTTCTCCTCAGCAGAGCAAGGTTATTCCATATGGAAGATTTTCCAGTGTTTTGTCTAGTCTTGTTTGTTGTTGCAAGCAATGGGCTTCTATTGCTTCATTTAGTGTGCCATGGGCCAAGAGGACTTGCTGTCCAGGAATGCTCTCTGATACTCGGACGAAGTTCGCCTTGTTTAGTTTTATCCCATATTTCTATTTACTTCCTTGTATAACACGTTCACTCTCCTTCCTTAGTGTTTACACCCTTCAGATATCTCTAGGCTGTTCTCATGTCTCCTACCTCCTCATACATTACTGAGCCAAACTGTAAATATTTAGCTCTTTTAATCTTTCCTCATAAATAAGTCCTTCCTGCCTTCTGAGAAATTATGCTCACTCTCTCTGAACTCCCTCCAGTTTGTCAATAACCTTTTGGTAATGTAGGGTTTAGAATTGAACGTAATATTTCGTATATATTACTACATAAAATGTGATACAAACATCTAGTTAAGACGGGTGTGTGTTTCCAAGTAAGCAAAATGCTTAATACTCAGGCAGTATCCTGAGTTAAGAGTTCTTTCGCAAATCTTAAGATGACTTGTGCCAGTTTCACACATGATGGCTGTGAAGGACACGGGAAATGTGGAAACTGATTTAGGAGCAGGAATTCTGAACTCAGAAATCCATGTCCAGGTTTTGGTACAAGATGATTATTTCTTGCTCATTGTATTGCAGTAGTGGTCTTTGGGAGTCTCTTGAGTCCTGGTTACCCCATTTATATCTTTAGGTACTTCATTTGTGTCTGGAAAGCCTGAAAGTTCACAAGCTAACTATGTTTATATTCTTAATACAAAGTTTAGATCATTTCCAAAGGACTCATCCTTCCTTATCTTGATACTTCAACTCTGTTTTTCTAACACATGTATAATACTATATACGTGTATACACTGCTTACATAAACCAAGGGTGTGGTAATTAATGCAACACAGTACATGTAGTAATTGTAAAGCTATGATAAGCAAACTTTTCATTTTTGCATCTCTAGATAGGTTTCCTAAGATACTTCATTATAAAAGCTTTGATGTTTATCTTCTATGCAATTCTGTAGAATATGTGTTAATGAAAAGTACATAGCTATCATAGAGCTGAACATATTCCAACTGTTTTCTTGGCAGAAGTTGTTTGTTCTCCGATGCAAGAATTGCTTAATGGTACTTCTGAGGTCAGACAGGAGAGCTTTCTATTCTCTTCAGCAGTTCTGTGCATTTTGATGGAAGTCACAAAGAAGCTTTAGGAGCCTTTCATGTTTAGCTTGTGCTGAATGTTTCTAGGCCCCTGTATCTGCTGCGCGTAGAATTGCAGTGCCGTGCACGCTGGGATGGGCAAGGAGAGGAGAGGTTAGCCTCACATGTTGCTGTGCACAGTACTCCTGTCCCCCCCTCGCATACTCAGCAAGTGTTATTTGTCTGTTTTACAAATAACCGTGGTCATTCCAGCAAAGTTAAAAGTAAAGCTGGTATTCCTAACATGGCAAGTATCACTAGCTTAGCTGCACTGCTTTCCGAGTTAGTAAAACTCATCTTCTGTTCCAGGCTAGATCACCTGTAGTGACTATAGTGGAAAAACTGGGATTCGCTGTCATTCTCTACTGCTCATCTTTGGGATTTCCACAATTAACTGCATGCTTTCATGTAGGCTACCAGTACAGTATGGAAAACCTGCAAATGCCTCGATGGAACCATATGCTGTAGACATCAGCTTGTGGTAGACTCCTGTGGACTTGAGTACCCTCTGAGGGATTCACAGGCACAGAATTCTTGATGGTAAAAGGGCTTAATTCTGTGTGCAGCTGAGAGTGTCATATTCGTAAGCCTGGGAGAGGTTGTCTGTCTTGTAAATGGTTTAGCCAGCTACCTTTCCGTGTGAACAGCTGCCTTCTCAATTGTTTCATCTCGAGCAGAGGCCATGTCTAGATGATAAACTCTGCCATATCCTTGCATATCATGTCACTGTTTTTATGCCCCTCAGATCTTGTTGCTTCTGCTTTAATTAATTTGCCACACAGTCTTTTATTAATTCCCTAAAAATTTTTAACTGTTTTAATTTAACAACAAAGGTAAGCGCAGCACTTTTTTTTTTTTTTTTTAAACATATGAAATGTTAATTATGTAGCAGGGACATGAATGGTATAAACTGTACTGAATGTTAGAAGATGCTTAGCAACAAAGGTTTCCAAATATAGCAATTTATTATAAACTTATCCTTCTATGGCTGCCTGTAGCATTTCAAGAGGGTGAATATAAATATAGCTTGATTTCTTCAAGAAGTGGGTTCAGTCATACTGTTTACAGAAAAAGGAAGTATTTGCTTTGTAACTCTTAGAATTTATCTCCAACATCCTCGTTCATTACACATCATTTCAGTGTGCTGATATAAAACACTTGGACTCTGATAAGATAGCATCATGAGGAGAGGAAGAACAAACGTCTCTGTTTAAATAGTGCTCTCTCTTGCCACAACATCTGTTTGGTTCCAGTGAGGATGCTGCACTGCAACCACTGAAACTTTGAGACTTCTGGGAAAGGAGCATTGGTCACTTTGCTTTGCATCAAAGTTGTTTGTTTGTTTTTAGTTTAATTGTCTGATTGTAACGCAGTTAAAGGTATCGCCTCACTTAGTTTTCAGTATTATAATAGTTCTCTGGCTTGAGTTGGCTGTTAAAGTACTAGAGAAATAAGAAATTGGGCTACGTCTTTGACCAGTATGGATCAGCATTACTCTGTGAAGCTGCTTGCATAGACATACGATGTGATCTGTTGATTTGTGTCAGTAATTTTAAGAGTCCCGTTCTTTGGAGATGTCAGTGTCTATGGTATTCATTTGGCCTTTTTATTAACTCTGTGTTCTGATGGATAATACAGCTACAGCTTAATCAATAGCTCTGTACATCAATTATATGTAGATATTAAATATGTAGATATTAGATATTAGTGTAAGTTATTTTAGGGGATGGTGTACTTGGCTTTTGTTGGAGCTGAGAAACTTCCTTCTGTATCTTTTATGAACTAAAAAAGAGTTTCTGCAATCCACTTGCATCAAACATAAAAAGTATGGAGGCAGTTGAAGGGCTTCTTGGGCATGAGTTTTCCCCACTAGTCTGGCCACCTGCAGGAAACAGGAGCCCTTTGGGCTGATGTGATCAGCAGTGAGTGTCCCTGCACCCTGAGCACCAGCCTCGGGCTGGGCTTTCAATTAGACAAACGTGGTGTTCAATATGTAGCTCCTCAGCCTTGTAGCTCAAATCTGAGCTCTTCATTTTAGCTCGGTCATGGTCTTGATGAAGCAGCCTAGTGTGAGGGCATCAAGAATATTTATCCTTTCTTTAAGCCACAAAGGTCCAGTCTGGGTTATAATCCTAATTGTAGGATTGTGAACTGAGACACTAGAAAGTGTAGGTTTTGACAGAGGCAGCTGATGACAAAGGCATTGAGATAGTCTCTTTTGTAGGGTAGGTGTTGGTTTGTTTTCAGATGAATTTACTGTAGTTACAGACTTGGGGGGAAAAGAAAGCTCTGCTTGACTTGCTATAGTTATTTTATTCCCTTATGGAAAGGGACCAAAAATGCCTTCCATGTCTATGGGGTGTTTTGTTGGTTTTGGTTGTTTTTTTTGTTTGGTTTTGTGTGTGGTTTGTTTTGGTTTTAGCATGAAAAAAGATCTGGACTATACCATTGCAGATGTCTGTTACCGCTTCTCTAACTGAATACTGGTTCCCATGGGACATGCAGAATGAGGTGGAAAAGGTCACTTGCCTTTTTATTAAAAGGTCATGTGGAAAATGTGGTTTTTTGGGGCGGAATATTAATAACATATACAGTCAGATGGTCAATACCAAAAAAGTGTTCCTATGAAATGGGGGGATTTTTGCAGAAATGACAGAACACTGAATTTTGAAATGCACTGAAAAGTCCAGACATGGTACAGAAGTAAAGCTTCAAATTAATTTTTGGCCTGGGACAATCGAGTTTCCTGACATTGTGTTCCATCATGCTAATTTCAGTGTAAAAAGATTGAGAAAATCCCATCCCTGTCTTCAGTGTTTGTGAGTTTTAAACTCGTGCTGTGTTCTGTACTTTCCAAGCTGGGTCCTTAATGCAGAACTGGTTTTAAAACCACAGCCACTGACCTAGTTTGCCATCTTAACAGGTTCTGAACAAATGCACCCCTGCTTGCACGCACACGTAACAACGCAATGTGGCTTTTTTGGACTCGGGCTGTAACATATGGTTTTTTGATTGTTTCTTAGAGCACTAACTCGGAAAGATTGTTTCTGTGCAGAAGTGGCTACATCTGGATGCTGCTGAGCAGCTTGAAGGAATATGCTTGAGGCTGGGGGGAGTGCATTGACCTTATTCCTGTCGGTGGGATCCTTTGCCCTGTTTCTTACCATTTCCTCCCCCAACATCTTGTGGGGTGAAGGCAAAGTCAGAACTGGTTTTAGAACTGCTGCCTTAGACGTTTAAAATAGTTCAATTCCTTTCTCAAGATTCCATAAGAATTGTGTTGTTTTAGCTGCATGGGGTTAGATTCCCACCCTTCTGCTTTGGTTCGCTGTTGTTCTGATGTGATTGCAACATTCTGAATCTCTTTTTCTCTCCCCCCCCACCACGTCTTTGCACATGCTGAGTGCACAGATGTTTCCTTAGTGTGACTGCCTTTGTATCCAGAGGGAAAAAGTCTTGTTCCCTGCCTGTCTGAAGAGACGCTGGTGCACCTTATGTTGCTTTTTGTAGTTATTTTTACCTGTGTAAAATCTGTGGAGTTAGTTTTTTTGTGGGTTTTTTTTTGTTTGTTTTGTTTTGGGTTTTTTGGTGGGTTTTTTTGTTTGTAATGGTGTTTGATTTTTGGTTTTGTACGGAATAAGCTGCACTGACTGCAGCCAGGGCATGTGAACTTTTGGTTTTCATCATAACTAAGTCTGTTTTTATCTGAAACTGGCTTGCAGTCAATGGGATGATGGGATTGCTGACTTCATATACACAGTTGTGGGTTGAGAACTTAATAATTTGTTTAAAGCACATCCCATTCTGTCTGCTGATATTTATATAAGCAGGAAACGACATTTTCAGGAGAGCTGATCAATAGCTGTCATTAATATTTCATTAATGTGTCATTTTGCTTAAGAACAGAATGAAATTAGGGTAGATGCTGTCCTAGGTTGGGTTGTTGGCTGAGCTATGGTGGGAACAGACAGTTCCATGTGGTCCCTGTTTATTTTCTAGACCTGGGAATTAACGGAGTGTCGGAAACTCTGCTCTTGGTCGTGCTGACAGGAGTGGTTTGCTAGTCGCCGTGCTGCAGATTGGGTTTTGCATCCCTCAGAGGCTTCAGCTCCCTGGATGAGAGTGACCTGGGTGCCAGGCCACTTATTTCTGTAGCAACAGAGGAAATCCTCAGCTCTATGTATGTCTTTGAATGAATGAAGATGATTTAACCACAACTAAACTGATTTTTAAAGACGCTCTGCAGCCCACTGTCTTTTAAATTATCCTCTAGGGTTGGGTTTTTTCCTCTAGCAATCTGAGCTGCTTGCTCCCCTGCCTTAACTTTAAAGGTTTTGCACATCCAAGAAATGAAGGCAACTTCCTGACCTTTAAACTCTGAGAAGGGTTTGGCAAATCTGTGGACTTTCTTCTTGGCAATCCAGCATGCTGTATGCTCAGCCAGTCGTTCAACTGAACTGCCCTTTTGCAGCCTGCAGGACTCACACTCTTCCTCCTTCCTCTCCCATCACGTCTTTTCTCATTTCCCCCCTCCTGCCAGCTGCAGTGAGGTAACCACGCTGGCACTGCTTTTCAGTTTTGATGAGTGCTTTTCTCCTTAGTTCTCTTCAAATTTTGTTAAATCAGTTGGCTCACTCTTATGTTGAGTGACCATAACATGGGAACATCTAGAGCTCAAGTACGGTGTCATCTCGGAAACAATTCATATTTGCTTTTTTTTTCCCCCCAGCTTTTATGCTGAGTCTGGCTTCAAATGTAACTTGAACAGCAACGGTAATAGACTCCATTTCAAATACATTTGAGGTGGAATTCTTCAGAATGTATTCAGCTGTACTTCAGACAAGCATTTTGTGTAGAAATGGTACTAAAGGAGAAAAGTTCAATGTTTTCTGACTCGCTCTCAGGCTCCAGGTAAAATGTTTTCCTGGAATATGTATTGGCAAACTTGGGATCTGAAAGCAGGCTTAGTTCTTTTGTTTAACTGATAAAAGATCCTCTGGTGAAGTGTAGCTTCATTTGTATGTCTGTGTTAGTCTGCAGGAGTAAAATCAGTTAGCAGTAGGCATTTGTATGTGGAATGAATGGTCTCTGTTGGGGGGACAGGGCTTAAATATTTTCAGGCAAAGTTTTCGTCAGTCTCCTAACTTGAACTTTTAGCTATATTGTGATTTGGCCATGTCCCTAATTACAATCAATCAGTATTTCGCTACTAATTGTTGCTGCTCCTCTTTCTACCTTTGCTATCCTGGCAGCCTGGCAGTCCTTGTTTCTACTCTAACGTGTACAATGACCCTTAGCGTAGGTGCTTTTATGCAGGAGAGCAGGCTAGAAACAGGCACTCGGGTATTCCTTGTTTCCCTCCCTTGTCAGGGTCTTAGGATAAATGATGTGTGTGCACCTGATCTGAGAATAAACTGCTTCCTGTATGAAAGGAGGTTTGAAAATATGGTTCCTCTTTACTTCCTTTCCCTCCCCAGTTGTGCCTCTCGGCAACTTTTAGTCCACTCCATAGACAAGTTCCAGCAAATGCCGGAGCCCTTCGCTAAGGACTATAAATCACGTGCGTAATCCCTACGGTAGATGAGTGCTCAGGTTAGTCAACGGAATTTGCCATGTTATGGTTACAAGGGATTTAAGGGCATTATCTTTCCTGCACAAACAGTATATGAAGTTCTTCAGGGATTTTCCCATACAGAGCTGGCAGCTGAAGACATGTTGCCGAATATGCTTTTAAGAGGAAAAGTAAGAGTTTCTGTTTCCTATGTTTATTTTTTTTTCTAATCAGGCATGCATTTTCTCTATGGATTAAATAAAAAACCCAAAGAAGTTTAAAAATGTATTTATAGGAGCCTGGTCTGTGGCTATTTTATTTTTTTATTTCTTTGTAAAGGAGAAAAAAAACCCAACAAAACAAACCCAAACCAAAACACACCAAACCCCCCTCCAAACTGCAGAACCTTCTTAGGATGCAAATGGAAGAACACATCTGATTTTTTTCCAGCTCTTGTGAATGGTGGTTTTTGCCCCCAGGTCAAAGGAAACACGGGCATCAGGTGCTTGCCTTGTGTGGTTGCTCTGTTGTCTGAGAAGGAAACGGGAAAAGAAACTTCAAAATCATCAACTAGAGACATCCCTGCTGTTAAATTAAGAATTGCCAAATATAAAGCAGAAGAGCTCTATATCTCAAAAATACTAAACACTGGAATAACTTCTGTATTCACTACCTGTGTAGTCAGGGATGCTCCTCTTATAGTTTCTGAAGTTCAAAATTGATTTTAAGTTATATGAAATGTTTTTTTTTCTATGCATGAACCTGTTAAATTTTGTAATATAGTATATAAAAAAATCTCGAAGTCAAGTACCCCATCCATTGGCACTAGGAAGCTGAAACCTTTCCATATGCTGTTGTTCCTCTCCTGCATGACTAGAATTGGAATGCTCACGTTGGATCTGACAACTGTCACAGGGAGAAATGCTGTGTGTCTTCTGGGTTTGACCATAATAATTTGGGAGGGAAGTGCCAGATTAGCAGGGAAAGAAGAAACATTTCCTTTTGTAAACAATCTTGTAAGATGATGACAAATTCTTAGAAGTTACTTACAATTTCTGGTACGAGGATTCTGATAGAGTAAGTCCAGACAAGGTGGATTTGTGCATCTTTCACCACCCATCAGCTATTTCTGCCACAATTAACAATCTTGGTTTGTTCAGTTCATTTCCTCAAGTGCTGTGTATATCCTGTTTTTGAAACGTAAGGTATATATGTTCATTGTTTTGGGTGGATGCTTTCTATGACTTACTGTACTGTATAATTATTCAGAGAATCTGACTAATGCAGCAGTGTTGGAGAGTCTATTTTTAGGCTCAGACATTTGTGATTATGATCTAATATGCCAACACTTAGCCAAGCTATGAGCAAGAAGATCTTACAGGGAAATGCTATCAACCTCATGCATAGCCTGGTACCAAAGAAGGATCATCTGTACCAGGACAGGGTGTTCCGCTGGTTTTTCTCCCCCCGCTTTGTCCACTTAATTTCCTCTGTTCTAGACAGACAGGATGAGTTGGTGAGGTAGATCACACAGTTGCTGGGCTGGAACAGATTGTTTACTTTCCATTGTTTGTAATCATGCATGACTTATTATTCTTGTTTCTTTATTTCTTTTTTCTTTCTTTTTTTTTTTTTTAACTGGGATTTTTCCATTTATCCTCCATGGAGAATTGGTGTTGTTCACTACTGCAAAGGCTGCCTTACCAGTGAAGTTTCTGCTCTGCACAGGGCATTCCTAGCCACCAGTCCTGTATCCCTTCACTAGAAATAGGTAGCCCATGCCTCTGCAAACAGTCCCACTGACTGTACGTCTGGGTCCTTCCACACCTCACACAGGACTGGTGCTAGAATATAAATGGTGAAAACCTACTCGCCCATTTCTGAGCTTTGTCAGACAAGTAACCAAAAGGCTCCTGGTACTCATTAAACCTTAAGAACAAAGTAGTGTCTCAAAAGGAGCAGGTGAAGCTGAAATACATGTGTCCAGAGTCAGTTTACAGCACTGACAAAACATTCCTGTGCGTAAGATACCCAAGAGCTAAGCTGAGGCACTCGACGTTTTCTGAGGTACGATGTCTGAATCTTCAGTTCATTCGCATTACGACTTCCGTAGCGGAGATAAACTCGAGTTTGCTGTAGTGTTTCACCTGCTTTGCCTCTGTGTTGCTTCTCACAGCACATTTTGCACTCTACCCTGCATTTCCTCACATTAAATATGTCT
Source organism: Actenoides lindsayi (assembly GCA_025331215.1). Lineage (NCBI taxonomy): Eukaryota > Metazoa > Chordata > Aves > Coraciiformes > Alcedinidae > Actenoides > Actenoides lindsayi. The sequence continues at coordinate 56,731 of WTSP01002981.1, forward strand.
TTCAGTGTCTCGAGACAAGGATGTGTTTTTTCTGCCTCCGGCAAGCTGCTGGCTGTATCCTTCTCCTGTTAATAAGACTTTCCCCCCTGCCTCTGGTTAGAGGTCAATCTGAAGTGCAGGAAAGAATGATTATGATAACAGGAGGAAACAGGAAGCATCATGCTTTCTTTTTCAATCTGTTTTTTATTATTGTTTTAATGTAAAACATTGTTTCAATTAAATGCTGACCTGAGCAGTGGTGCGTGCGTGCACATGCTGAAATGAATTCCGGCTTTGTTTGGAAAGCTGTGACCTCTTTATTCCTGTTCTGGATCAAGGCTGTTGCATTTCAAACCCACTGCTGAGGACTGAAGTTTCACTCAGTACTCAGTAGCATCAGCAGTAACAGTCCTTAAGAGCGATGTTCTCCTTGGGCATTTTTATGTGCTGTTCTCTCCAATTTTTAAAATAATCTTTTTTGGTTTTAGGAGTTCCTCCGTCGTGGAAAAAAAATGTAACAGTGACACAATTAAAATACGTTAAAAAGGTGCTGGGCTAAACTGGTACCTGATGGAGAAGATGTGTATAGAAATTAGGAGCAGAGATCTTTATCATTTACTTGCTTTCCTCTCTGATTGAATTTCATGCTATGCTATTTACCCTTTATTTTTTTTAAAGGGAAAGTGCCAGGTAAATTGACTTCACCAAAAACAAAGTGTAGGTCTCAGCCCCAATACTTACTCCCCTCCAAGTGTTACCTGCAAAGACACTAGAATAAGACTTCGAGTTTATTTGCTTGGATGTAAATTTTAAACCTGGGGGATGAATTGGTGTTGTCTTGATCAAGTTTTTTTTGTTTGCTTAAAATGAGCTGTTTCAGAGGAAGGAAGAAGCGGGAGGGGGAGCAATAACGTGAAGATTGTCTGGGCTGTTAAAATGAGTCAGTTATGTTTTATACTTGTCCTCTGGTCACCAGATTTTCATTTTTCTCCTTGGCCTCATGGAATGTTTTTATTTATATATCTTATTAGTTCTGGATGTTCTGTGCAAGGGGAAACCTGAATTACAAACTTTTTTTTTTTTTTTTCATTATTGTATTAAGAGCCTGGGTATTGAATGCAGGTGCTCAGACCCTGCCATAACTGGCAGTTTATGGAGAGACACCAGCTGTACTGCTTCACAGGGGAGATATTATATCTCTTCACACATTGTATATATTGTAGGAAGTGCAGAATCCCTGTCATTTTCAGGAGCTTTGTATGTCCCCCTCTACCAGTGCCTCCACAGAAAAAAGACAGCAATCTGCTAAAAGTTAAACCCATGTCTGTTTGCAGAAACAGCTTATCCTTTTTATTGTCCTGTCGTGTAGCCCTAATTGAAGTTTTGTTTGGTTAAATATAGAAAAGATTTAACAAATGTTTGTCGTCTTATGGTCATGCAAGGCAAACTGGTGTTACCCTGCCTCATTTTTTTGTAACACGTGACAAGAAGATGCTACATATCTGTGTGGGGGGGGATGTGTGCCTAGCTGTAATTTATGGTTGTACTCGTCATATAACACTGTCCTAAATGACATCTTGAACAGGTCCAGTTCACACAACAGGGTTGGAAATAGAAGCAATAGAACTCCAAATTATATTAGGTCTTAAAAGGCATAATGATACAGTGGGAAAACCATGGTGCTCCTGAGCATCTTATAGAACTGGGGCTGTAGTTGCTCTCTCTGGGGATTACCTGGGAGCTGGAGGTGGTAGCGCTTGGTCCTGCCTGAGAAGCTGTGATATATCGATGTGCGGTGGGCAGGGCTTGTGCAGCTTTTGAAGGCTTGAATTATAGGGGGAAGCTAGGAATTAGCGTACAGATTTGTAAGTGTTTTATATGAGTGATTTGGCCAAACAAAAGCAAAGGTAAAAGCTATACCTGCACTTGAGAAGTGTGATCGCTGGAGGGAATGAAGAGCTACTGAGTGTTGCAGGGAATGTTTGCTGCGTATCAAGAAAAATATGGGTGTCTGGCACCTTACTAGATGGCAAGAGAGGATTCAAATGAAAGTGAAAGAAATCTTATCAGTTTAAGAGCAGCTTGGAAAACATAGTCCTAATAATAGAGGAACGGGCAAGTTTGCAGATGTCTTCCATGAGCTGATTTAACGTTTGCTTTGAATATTCATTATAAGCCTTCCGCTGTGGTTTAGAAATGTGTTCGAATCCATGTATGGACATTTGGAGGTTTTGTCCTGTTAACTTCATCTCCGGGAATGCACGGGCAGGACTGTTTAATCCTGTCTTTTGGAACAGATTTAGTTTATATTCTGCCTCTAGTCATTAAATCGCCTTTCTCTTGCACTCTCATCAGAAGTGTCTTGTGTGTTCTCTTCTTGTGTGACCTAGTTATGGCCCAGTGCTGAGACATCATTTTGAGCATCATTTCCTTTCCAGTGCTGCTGTTTGTGTTGTACACTTTGTTTGTGAGAACCAGGAGGAAGTGTACATATTTCCATGGGGGTATTTTTTGTTTGTTTGTTTTGAATAGGTTTGTACGCATTGCGGAGAACACTGGGGAAAAGACCCAACCTGTTAGACAACGAGGTGGCTGGGTCAGTGATGATTGCTTTCAATGACTTCCTGCAGGGGATGAATGATGTCAGGCCCAGCGCCATGAGGGAGGTGGCAGTTGATGTGCCAAAAGTAAGTTATTTTTTGCAATACGCTAACAACATTAAAATCCCAGTTAGGTGTTGAAATGCCCTACCAAAAGAGAGGAATTTTGTGAAGCAGAAGCTTCAAGTTAGCAGTAAATGTTGTCTGTAATCTTTTTGTTTGCCTTTTTGTATAATGATAATTTTGAAGACCCATTTACAGAGGCTTTAGAGTTGGTAGTTCAGGAGTGTATCTCCTGATGGATAATTTTATTTGCTGAGTGGGTTCATGGAGTAAAAATCTGAATATGTCTGATCAAAGCAGATCCTTAACAGGCATGAAAGCTGGAGCCTTTTGTAAAGCAGACACAAACTTAAGCAGAAAGCAACTGTTTGCTTTTGTAACCAAAGTGTATTGAAACAAAGCTGTGAAGAGATTGATTGCTGTGATTTTTTTGTAAAGCAGTTGACTACTTCTACTTGCAATTCATACTGATGTCACCTGAATGTCTTCAGTGTAGTTAGATGATTTTAGCTGAGGGCACAACTAGATACTGTAGGTAGTCTGGGGAACTGATCTGGTTTAAGAAGGCTCTGATCTGACTTAAGGAGATTCAGCCAAAGATGATGTATTTTATCTTACGGAGTCTTGACTCTGCAAGCTGTTGTGCTGATCTTTCTCAGCAGCTCCCCTAAGCCCTAGAAGAAAACATTTATGTCTCATTGCGTGAAGATGAGTCATCTGGGAATTCAATTGCACAACTGTAGACCCTTAGTCCCCAGCTATAGGAATGGGAAATAAAATCTGTGAACAGGATGCTGCACACAGCCAGCTCGGATATCACACTTGGCTTGTTAAGAGTCCACGCTGTGCAGCGAAGTGCTGGGGGGAAATGCAGCTTTTCCTGGACATGCTGTAGTGGCATCAATGTCCACGAGAACTAATTAGTTCTGCTGAGAATGACAGTTATTAATTCTCTAGTTGCTTTTTGCACTACTGGCTCTTGGGCTCATGTCATTGTCACTGTGCTGTGGCTTTTAGACATCGCAGCCCATCTGGAGCCAGATGCAGTGCTGCTGAACAGCACAATAAAGACAAATAGAAGCAGGGTCTCGAGATACTGCAAGAAATCCCTTCTGAATCCAGGTCAGCCTACTACAAACCCATCCTGCCAGTGACTTCCTTAGTTGTCGCTTGTTTTCATTTGTTAAACACCATCTGAGTCACTGGGATACTGCTGCAATTCTTCCCTTTCTTGAAGGGAAGATAGCAACATAGTGCAGATTCCTTTTGTGCTGAGAGGGCTTGCATTTCTCCAAAATAATGCATACTCTGTGAAGATGTAGGGTAAATTCAGGCCAACTGCTTAGTGCCTGCAGTGAGTTTAAAGTGGAATGTAAAGGACTGCGTGCAACAGATTTTGTGTCCTCCCACACAACCCACCAAAGCAGGTGCTGGAATTCAGTGTAGCCATTAGTTTGGGATGCAGAGCTACCAGTTTACCCAAACAAAGGTACCTGTGCATGCTCAGAAGCAGTCTGAATATCTGGAAAGCTGTCGATGACACAGCTGTCCCTGAAGTCCTGGTAGTGTAAATCCAATGGTGTAACACCACCACAACCCTCAGGGCTAATTACTCCATTACCATTTGTATTTGAGATGGGGAAGTGCCCTAAACCAGCTTGAAGGAGCTTGGTTATGCTGTGGTTGGATGTCTGGGATGGCAGTGGAGGGGAAGCCAGCAACAGGAATCCAAACTGCAGCCCCCTGGTTAGGGCTTCTTGCTGGGGGCCTGGGATGTGATGCAGGAGCACCTGCAAACAGCTGAAGCTCATTCACTGACTTTAGCACAGTGTAGCTATTTAAAAAACAAATAAAAAATGACTCCTATGTGGTTTACAGACATACACAAGCAAAAAGATAAAATTAGTTGCATCATCTTATGTCAGTGACTCTGTATCCTAGAATGCTTTGCTGCTTAATAGTTATGCTTGAATATTTACTCTAATACCTGTGGGAAACCTTAAAATTACTTGCTTGCCACAGAACTGATACTGATAGTCCTAATTTCTATGGAAAGTTCTTCTCTTTACTAATTCACCCCTCTTTTCAGTACAGTGCTTTCAGTCTGCAGACTTGGACCACTCACCCATTTAATACTTGGTTGCCAGTTGGCCATGGTGTATTGTGACTTACGGGTTCTGAAGTACTTTATACCAACAGAAACTGCCTTACTTACACCTTTTGCTTTCTTATCAAAATGTAAAACTTACAGCTGTGTGTGCAGGAAACAAAAAAGCAGGACCCAGACAAGAGTCCAGTCTTCTTCAAGAAACCTAAAACTTGTGGTTTTGGTTTGTGTTTTCCTGGCTAATGTATCTTTGTGCAATCATCCTGAATTGATTAATCTCTTTCTGTCTGTAGGGACAGGCTTTTCCTCCCCTGCTCTCCTTGCCCCGGAAGCTATCCAGCTGGACAGTTAATTGCGTGGGTAAATTCGTTAGAAAATCAGGGGTTACATTCCTTCATATTTTGAAGTCTGACCTTAACAGTGTTTGTCATCTAAAAAATCCTTGCTAAAAATAACTTCAAACACTAAATAAATGATCAGCTATGAGATTTTTTTTATTTTTTTTTTTCTGAAGACAGAAGTCTGAGCTACATTAATAATGTCCACTTATTTGCTGTTTGTTGCAGATATGTTACTAACTTGGCAGGCAGCCCCTTCTGTCTGGATGGAACTTCTCAGCTGTGCAGTTAGCTACAAGTAAAACCACTGATGTACATGCTGAATTAAACTGAGATTTTTGTGATTTTTAACTTTCTATTTTTCTAATGGTGTAGGGTTTTTTTTCCCCATATTTCATTGCTTTGCAATATGCATGTCTCAGCTGAAGGAGAAGAGTTCAAAGTAACTTCTACATAAAGCCACAAGTAAATGAATTTTGTTGAAGGGCTTCTTCACTTACAGTCCTGACACCTTTGCCATTCATGGGCTTTTGGGTTTTTTGAAGCTGATACCACCGCTGATACTGAATGAAAAGAATTACTTGTTTTATCATGAAATGCAAATTGTTTTATCAACACACAGCTTGTTCTCCACAATCTGCATTAATATTGAGTAGGCTTAAAATAAAACTTAATTCTGAAATTAGTCTTTGCTTTTTAGGTTCTAGAATTGAGCGCTAGTGGCTTGGCTGTTTAGAAGGCTACTAGGTTAAATTGGTCTGTTGCAGTCTTTTGTTTTGTTTAAAACTTGGCAAAAACTCTTGTTATGTGTATACTCGGGGTAGTAGCTAAAGAACAGAGATATATTAGAAGTGACTTGTTTGGGTGGCCTTGAGCCAGTGACTTCTTGGTGTCTGAGGATTTTCTGATAACCTTTATAGAATGCTTTGCAGTCTGCTTCTAAAAAGTGCCCTATGACAAGCTAGTTATTAGGGATTTTGTTACTGACAGAATTTGAGGTTTCGTTTTGTTGTTTGTTTGTGGTGTTTTTTGTGTGTTGGGTTTTTTGGTTTTTTTGTGGGTTGGTTTGTTGTTGTTTGTTTGCTTTTTATTCATTCCAAACATGTTCAAAATTACATGTGGGGAAACCAGCCAAAATGGAATGGGTTTGGGGTGGTAGACAGAAAGCAAGGTTGTGTGCAGGAGGAACTGTTGGAGGCAGAGGTGCCACCACGGACTCTTCTGTGTTCCTCCTTTCTGCATTCTTCTATCCTTCTACTTCTGTCCACATTGTGTATTGGTAGGGACAAAGGCAAATGCAAAATAATTGCTGCCTGGTGCCACGCAGCATCTTGGTTTCTGTTTTTACAGAACCTTTCTTGAACTTTGCTATGTGTTACGACCTTTTTAGCTTTTCCTGCAGGAGGGATTTAGGAGAGAGGGGATGCACGTTATAAATCAGGATGTTAATACTTCAGTTCTTTGGAGAGTTGCACCGTAGTTGCCATTCCCCCTTCTCCTCTGGGTCTTTCTGAAATTTTTTGAGTGCTGTGGGTTTTGCTGCCTGTTTCCCTCCCTTCACTGTAATTCAACGTTCCCATTTGTGTCTTTGCAGCCAAAAGGCTCTGGATGAGACACCCTTTGCATCTCTGCTTGCTTTCTTTATTGCTGCTGCTGAACAGTCTCTGGGAGTTGTTGCTCTGCATTGTATTCTGAGCTCTGTTGACCTGTGGAGAGCTCAGGGTTACAGCAATAATGACATCTTGGTGTCTCATAGACTGTTGGGGAGCACAGAGGTACCCCCACTGGATATCTCCCTGCCAGATGCTGTCTCTAAAGCCAAGAGAGAAACTGGGCTTTAGTTTGTTGTTTTGTTTGTTTGGGTTTTTTTTCTGGAGTTCCTGTAACATATTCCTGGAGTGAGAGAGGTGATGTTCTGCAGGCAGCAGATGGGCAGCTCCTCACCTTCCAGGGAGACTTTAAACTGAAGGATATTTCTGAGGGGTTGACCCATGCTTGGTGATCTTTGCTGTTTGATGTCCGCTGTCTTTTGTAACTTTCTTCTGTGTCACAGACTGACAATCGAGGAGAAGTTTTATTTGGTTTGCAGCTTGCTTGGACTTCTGTAGAAGTACTTGCACTGCATCCAAATGCTCTTTTTCTTCTGCTTAGTAGTATTCTGAATTGTCTTTTTCAGGGACTTTGTACTTTTAGCTTCCCCTCTGTGCACTGGTATCAGAAAAATAGCAATAGGGCTAAGCCAGGAGTGACAGGAATTTCCAAGTCAGGAGAAAGGTGATACGTTGCCTCTCAGGAATACTCTGCTTGCCTTTCAGGTGGGGCTGGCTTCCCAGAGCTGAAGGGTGATTTATGTCTAGTATATTTTTGGAAGAGTGTTTTAAGGCAGAAGATCATTTGATTTAGGTGTGTCTTGACATGTTTAATATTTGAAGTGGATGGGAATGGATGGTGACAGGACAAAGAACAGGCTGGGGGATGTGGGCTCATGTCTCGGGCTCATGGAAAGCAATGTAGGGAGGGCTGCAGCAGGGTTTAGATGCATCTGCTGTTTTGGGTAGGATGTATTAGTTCTGTCCTGATGTATGCCTGACAAGTCTGCCTTGTGTATTCAGCAGAGCAAATTTAACAGCAGTTGGGTTTCAGTGTTGCTTTGTTGTGTGTGTTTTGGTTTGGTTTTTCTTCTCTATAGATTCTTGTCTGTTTGGAGGATTGTTTGTTCTGAAGATTCTAGTGAAGTCTCCAGTGCCTAAGTCCTGCATGGGAATGATAGTGTTGGCAAGTGGCAAACCCCCAAAACTTCTATCACTCAGTCCTATTCAGCTTAGTGGGATTACACAACTGGGATAATAAATACAACTAAATAATAAATACAACTAAAACCAGCTTGAGCTCATATAGTATTTTATATCTCCCCTGAAGGAAAATAAGTTAAAATTCTGCATCAGCGTCGCATTAAAAACCAAGAGAAGCAAGCTGTAACTTTGGTCATCACAAAAAGTGTTGCTGCCTGTATGATCGTGCTGTCATTGTATTGTTATTTTACTATGTTTTGTTACTGACCTTTGAGGGTCAGTAACAAAATAGGATACAAAATGTTTTACCTACATCCTCCAGCATAAAGCAAGTCTAATTCCCTTTGACTTTATTAATAATGGCTTTTTTTTTTAAGAAATGACTCATTAAAAACAACTTCATGAAGTAACCAGTGCACATTCTACAGAGTAGTGGGGTTTTTTTTGTTCTGTAATAGTTTTGCTCCCATCGTCTGAATTCAGCAAAATGATCTGCTTTGCAGGTGTCTTGGTCAGACATAGGAGGCCTAGAAGACGTCAAGCTGAAATTGAAGCAGGCAGTTGAATGGCCTCTCAAACATCCTGACTCCTTCATCCGAATGGGGATTCAGCCTCCAAAAGGTGTGCTGCTTTACGGACCTCCTGGGTGCTCAAAAACAATGATAGCAAAAGCTTTGGCTCATGAAAGTGGTCTCAACTTCTTGGCAGTGAAGGTAGGTCATTTAGTCTTACGTTTTCTTAACTCCTGTGTAGCAACCGATAGTTTACCTATTTCCAGTGGCTTTTAGTGTTTCTGATCATTGCCTGTGCTGCAGCAAACACCTCGTGAATATCAACTAAGTTTTGCATTTTCTTAGGAAAAGGACTAGGGCTTTCTTGTAGATTTAAAAAGTATTTATTTTATCACATCGTAGTAGTTACATGGTGGATCGATGGGTAAGCTCTTTAGTGACTTCTTAATTATTGGCATTATTTAAAATCTTGTTAAAATGGAAACAATGGAGTTCTTAAGGCAGTATAAGTGAAATCCAACTCTGGATAGTGGGTGGCTCTTGGCACTGTAACGACCACTTGCTTGCATGTAAATATTATCATCTCATCTCTTACACTCCTTTTCGTTCCTCAGGAACATCATTTGCTTTGTCTTACTGTTTGTGTTTCATTACAGATTTGCCCTATTTGCTTTTTTTTTTTTGAGGGGGAAATAGAACTATTTCATCAGTTTATAGCAAGTTTGCAAAAGCAGTTATCTGGAGTACTCTTGCATAAGTGGGATATTCTCTCAGCATTAAGAAACACTTCAAGTGTAGAAAAAGTTTGGATTTCGTTGCCTATGAATCAGTGTAATTGATTACTGTGGGTTGTATGGAAAATGCATGAATGGAAGTTATTTAATAATAATACTGAGCTTCGATGCATAGGAGGAAAAAAAAAAAGATAAAGTGATTCCACATGGGGTAGTCTTGTAGCTGTGTCAGAATGTTAATGAAGTGCAAGAAAAAACATTTAAGTATTTTGAAAGTATCTCCTCAGCAGTAAGATCACGTACCCTTGTCTGTTGACCATCTCATTCCTCACAAAGCCTTCTGTGTTGTTAGTTCCTACACAGCTTCCCCCACTGCCTATCCTTTCAGGAGCACTGTAACTGTAGCTCTGGATCCTGTCCTCTCTGTGAGCAGAGGCAGTCGTGCTGACCCTGAAGCCAGCAGCCCTTCATTGCCCATGCTTCCTGGTATTGCAGACAGGCTTCTGGGTCACGGTCACATCAACAAGAGCAGCCTTGGTAACCTCAGCCCTTAAGAAACACTACCTTTACTGCCTCTTCCATAAAGACAAAGTAGTTCTTTGTACTCCAGAGTTACTGGTAAACAAGGTAACCTTTTCCTACTGCACTGCTTGAAAGAAAACATTCCTTTTTTGTCTCGCCCAAAGCACTGATGCCTGAGAGGGTGGGGAAAAAAGGTAGGAGTCTGAAAAAAAACCCAACCAACCCACATTTAAAATTTAACATTGTCGTTATCATCAGTCATAGCTACACCAGACGTTTTTACTGATGCAGTTAACAGTCCGAAAGTGAAAGGTGGGTTCGTGCTGAACTGGGAGGTATCCAAAGGCACTCTGGTAGGAAATGCTGATGTGCAGTAACGTAGCATTTCTTCACGGTGGAGTTCTGCTGGTGCAACACCCCTGTCATTGATAAGCTGCTGTAGAAGTGTCTGGCCTAGGGAAACAGTCTTTTGTTCCCTGTTGGTTTAAATCCCTTAGCCTGGAACTGGTTAAATATTCAATGTACAGATGTTTCAAGAAGCACATCTCTGGAGCATGTCCAGCCTTGGATATGTTGACTCCAGGAAGGGAACGTAGCCCACTTTCTCTAACTTCACCGTTTGCTTCCTGGACAGAAACGGCAACATCCATCATGTACTAAATGTGTTAAACATCATTTGTCTGTAGCACTTCTTAAAGCACAACAGGCATGAATTAATTTCCACTGCATGTGCTCCTGCAATAAATCCAAAGTAGATGAAAACGTGGGCTTTGGGGGTGTGGGTTTGGTTGGTTTTTTTTGAGAGAGGGGATTTTTCTTTTCTTACTTACAGTCCTGTTTTCCCATTTTCTACGTTATGTCTCAAATATCTGTCCCTGGAACTGATATCAAGCTTTTTGAAATGGAAGTGTGTTTCTTGATAATTTACTTTTCAGACTTGCCTTTTCCTTCCAGTCTCTCCTACCCCAAATAAGTGATTTTGGTGAGAAGTGTCTGCTGTACAGCCTGTAGGGTACGTGTACTTCTTCAGGATAGCTTGGGTGGCTCGGGTTCTTGGGCTCTGAGAACAGACTGCAACCAGGAGGCATAGCTCTAGCTATGGGAGCCTGCTGCTGGATGCCACCTCTCCCTGGGTCTGAAACCCCAGAGGAAATTGAGTAGGTTACATGCTGCTCTTACGTGGTCCAGTGATTTTTGGAAGATGGACCTATTATGTCTGCAGTCTGCATTTAAGATACATGGGAACAGCAAGTCCAGCTCTCTCAAGAAGTGCTGAATGTACTTATCCAAGCGTGGCAGGTACCAGCCCTGCCCCAGCCTGGCTCCAGGAAGGGTTTGCCCTGTTTTCCAGATGGGTCTGTGCAGTCTGGACAGCTGACTCTGTTACATGAGGTGCTTCAGCTGGGCTGTCTGTAATCTGTTAAAATGTGACATTTCCAGGTGTTTTGGGCTCACCTGGTTGCCCTGGTGCTGTATGAGGCATGGTCAGAACAGCACAGTCCCCAGCTCCTGGCTGACTTGCCTCTAATAGGGTTTGGAAGATGGGCACAGTCTTGATGTGATTTCTGAAGAAAATAATGTGATAACAGATGTTTGACATTGCATCCCATTCTCTCCTGAAATCCTTTGTGAAGTTTGAAGGGTTAGCACTACACTGAATGTGGCCCCTTTTGTAAACAAGCTCTTTGATATTTGGCCGGAACTTTTTATAGGTGTATTTTCACTAAGATTGGTGACCTTTGCTTTTCCAGAGACAAATGGTTGGTTGGTTTTACAAAGCAATCTTGCATTTAATTCCTAAGGGGACTTGCTTATTTTATTCCTTCACTTGACATTCTTTGCCTCTCATTCAATGTATCTGCTAACTGGGGAGGGGGTTGTCAGCTGTTTTTCAGAGAATGGCTCTTCCCGCTTCCTCATGCCACTTGTTTGTCTAAATCTCTTGCACCATTGAGGCTTTTCAGGGTTTTAGTGATCATCTTGATTATTACCCCCTTCCCAAACCTCTGTTACAAAAGACTACTGAATAGCTCTCAATTTCTTGGACAGTTTTCACTGTTTTGTGATCATGGATACAAGCAAGTATGAGACTGTGAAGGAATGAATTGGGATAATGTTTTTATTCTCCAGGACTGAACATCAGTCTTGACTTATCAGTACTTTTTGCTCTGGTTGAATACTTCAGTCAGCACTCTGTCCACCTTTGTATTTCTTCATGCCCCTGTTGTGCTCACCCCAAAATTTGTAATTTTCTTCTGAAATGTATTTTATGCATTTCTGTTTGCTGATAGGGAAAGAAAATTCTGTACAGATATTGGACCTATCAAAATGAATAGGATGGGAGATAAAATTTTCAGCTTTTGCCAGGCTGATATCACCTTGCTGTTACACACGACTGTCTCTGTGACAGTTTTGCTTTAGATTTCATCTAGCTTTCTGAAATGGAACATGAAGAAAATTTAAACTCTTTGTCACTGTGTTATTTCTGTGGACATTTTTTCCCTTTTTTTGACAGTCTGTGGTAGGAATCTCTCTGCACTGGTTTGACACTTCCTGCAGTTAAGGTCAGCTTTGACTGGCTGCTTTTTTGAGATATTTGCTGATTAGACCACAGAGATTTGATGGCGATATTATGGTTTTGGGGGAACTTCCATAACTTGTTCTGTGGTGTAGCTACTTACAGCTGCCTTTGTCTTGCATCTTAGTTTATGTAGATTTGTTACGACTGCCCGCTTGGATTTATTTCTTTTTATTTTTATGAAATCCTATATTGTTGTGCTAGGAATCAAATGAATACTACTTTTCTTTGTGTATTTTCTGTTGCTTTTTTTGGGAAGCAACTTGCTTCCCAAAGCAAGAATCGCTGTGGATTCTTTTTCTTTCTCATTATTGTGATATGTATATAAATAATTTTACTATCAAACAAGAAAACTATTGTGCCTTTTTTTCTTTTTTAAATAAACCATGGTACCTACCTAGATAAACTCTATCACCACCTAGTTGTAATACATTCCTAAGCTGATGGTCCCACAGGGGCCACGGCGATTGGCAAATCCTTTTGCCCCTTGAGTTGCCCATAAGCCTGGGATGCCCCCTATTAGAGGGGACGTTGGTGGTGGCATCTTGCATTGTGTTACCTTCTACTTACTGAGCCTACTGAAACTAAAGGGAGGCCTTCTGCTAATTTCAAGAGGCTTTTGCTCAGGATTGTATCAACAGGGGACTTTGAGTCCTGTTTTCTGTCCAACAAGCAGATTACCTGAGTTTACAAAATAACAAGAAAAATTATATAACTTCTATATGCTTGTAATGGTTTTGGAAACATCATTGCTGCTTGCTGCTTACTGCTTTTTAATATTTGTCTGTTTAAAAGCAAAACTATGGCAAAAACTCACTTAATTGCAAAAAACAGGTTAAATTTCCAGAAAATGCAGACCTCTAGAAGTTAACTCCTATGGAATTCAGCTGAGATGCAGTAATTGTTGTAAACATGATGAAGCAATACTTGAAAAAAAACCCACCAAACCCACCCATGACAGGCAGTAGTGTTTACAGCTGTTAAGGACTGAGCAAACCAACAGTACAGATGATGTTTACTATATGGCTATAAACCATTAGTTGCATTATATAGGAGCTCCAGCTATGGTGTGGTAAAAAAAAAATAATTATAAAATATTCCTGATGTTTTAATTGTTGTTACTTAAGAGCTTGGGCTGAAGGAATCCTTTCTCTTTTCAATTAGCAGTAATTACAAAAATACACACTGTTCTCAGAGCTCTGACTTCACCTTGGCTTGGTTTAACTTCCTGTATCACCCAACCAGTGCTTTTGTACCACTCCCTGTGCTTGACATGTGCTTAAGCTTAGTTTGTCATCTAGGTCAGTTATGTCAAAATATTTTCCAGTTGAGGTTTCCTCTGCTTTTCCCTTCAGCTCTCGGCTGTGGCAGCACAAACAGATTAATGAGGCTTGGAAAGGCCAACTGCTTTGCTTTGTGAAGAGCTGTCACTGGGTTTTGGAGAGATAGTTTAGCCTTTTGAGGGGGGTTTTGGTGGGCAGAAGCATGAAATAAGAAAGCCTGGTGCCTGTAACTAGCTAAAAAAGACATACAAGATGAAAAATGCAGAAGCACTGTGGTTTTATGAAACTGTGGCGAACAGTTGATAAAATTTCCAAAAAGATCCATAGCAGCAAGTTTACAGTAACTTGTTAGTTAATTAGCAGGTTGTTTAACCTTTTTTAAGAGAGAGAGCAATTTGAGATCCTTCAGTGGGTTCTTTTACGCTATCTGCATGTTTTACTCAACTAAAAATAAGGCATTCATTCATTCTTACCATCAGCTTCTCAAAAAATGAACGTGTAGACAGAAAATGATTCTAAGACAATCCTATGTCCCTGTTTCCTGGACCTGTGGAGTGTGAGCAGCCAAATGTTTTGCAGGGTGGTTGGCTAATTTCGTGTCATCTTGCTGTATGATTTTTGATCCCACGTGGATATTGCCCTGATGGTGCTGAGTCTGGTCCTAGAGAGAGTCGTAGTAGTAGATGGCAGCTCTTTAGCCTGTAGCTAAAAGTGGTGGTGAATAGGAACGGGTGCTGAAAAGCTGTGATGACTTGTGAAGAGATGTCTCTGTGGACGGGGCAGGTAAGCTGGGTGGGTTGCTTTATCTGCTTCAACTCTGCCATGATACAGTTTCACCTCCAACTTGATACTGCTGTGCCCGTGCTGGTGCAGCACTTGATAAACATGCAAAATCCAGGTAAATTGGAGTGGCAGCTGAAGAGGTCCCTCTCTGAAGGCACTGGTGCATGCAGTGAATTGAATTCCATGTTTCCAGACGGTTCATGCTACAAATAGTGGCTTCTGTATTGTGTAAAGAAGCTTCAAAAGATTGGCATTAAAGTTTGCTAGTCAGGACAAATGGCAAACAAGAGAATTCCGAGGCAGGCCAGTAAAGAAAAATGGATATTCTATTTGCCTTCGCAGTTTGATTATTCTGCTTTTAGCAGCCTCACTGTGAGGATCCAGGATGACTTTTTTTTTTTTTTGTCAACCTACTCCATTAGCTACTTCGGAGCCCATGAGCACCTGCTGAAGTTTTTAAAAACAGCAGACAAGTGTCAACAAGTTTTAAGGCCCTCTGGAATGCAGGGCAGAGGGAGAGGAAGTGATTAAAAAGGTAAATGACACTCAGCCCAGGGTTTGCTTGTGCTGAGAAGCTGGGAGTGATGCAGATTAAATTATTAGACAGCACTGCAAGAGAAGAAAGAGGCCTTATTCTTAACAAGAAAATAGAATGCATTTTATGAGCAAATATTTTTCTGTGTAGCAGAATCAATTGCCAAATCTCACATATACAACCTTTGCATTAGAATAACCTTGCTGTTAAAATAAAAGGAAGTCTCACTATTCATCTTCTTAACTCTGTCCCGCAGCCGGCTCAAATCGTACATGGCTTTGGTTTGATTGTGGTAGGGATGGAATAGCATTTTGCTGTTGAGAATACAGTATCAAAAGGCTAAATAACTAATTTCTGTATCTCTTCCAAGTCAGTTAGTGTTGTTATAGTAGATTATCTCACGTGTATTGTCATGGAACTGGAAAGAATTAAAAGAGGGAGAAGCCAAGATGATGGTTTTAACTCCATAGAAGATGTACTGGTGGGGGTGGGATCAAGCTTTTCTCCTCTGAGCTGTCTGCCTACTCTCCTTCTGCAGTCTGATGAGAAACTAGCACATCAAGAATGAAGTGCATTGCATCTGCGAGGCAGACGTCTGTCTGTCCAAATCAGTTGGTGTGAATGTCTAATTTGGATGCAGATGGCTGAGTGTGGGCAATAAATATTGCCCTAGGTACACATTGTAAACGGTTGAAAACTAATTTTGAAACCCCTTGTTTTGTATGTGTTTGTTTTTGTCTTTTTTTTTCTTTGAGATTCACAGTTCTAGATAATTCGTTTGAAATTAAATATTAATTATGACTGAGATTTTAATGTCTGATCACTTCTACTTTGAACATGGCAAAGAAGAAAGTGCATAATCTGTTGTAGACTAATAATCTGTAGAATGTGTTATAAATTCTTTTGCAGTGTAAAAACACTTTGAGGACTTCTGCCACAACCATGTGTACAGCAGCTTATCTCATGTTGTAGCCTGTATACAGAGGGTTTATCTTTTGTGCACTTAGGATCAGAATAAACTCTTGAAAGATTATTTTAAATGCAAGGAATTTTCTGATTTTCTTGCTGCTTTATTTAAAAAAAATAAAAAAATAAATTGACACCCAATCCAGGTGATAAACAAGAGGAAGGTTCTGTGATACAATGGGAATGTGTCTTGTAAATGAGGATGAGATAGTCTTTAAACAGAGCATACCTGGAAACTATCTCCTCTTTGAGGCTGAATAAATAAAACTCAGCAGTGCACAGTAGTGTCCTGAACTGGCAGACTTTATACTATTAGTCTGGATTGTAGTTCACAAATGATGTGCTCATATGCATGGCTAAGCCACAAGTCCTTCTGCTAGTTCTCTGCTTCAAAGCTTCTGCTGGTTTTGGAGTGACTGTGCCGATGATCAGAAAGAACAGGTTTTATTTCTTCACATCCCTTTGTGTGGAAGATGGCTTGTGGCAGAAGAGAGCTGTGCATCATTAAACTGGGCTGTTTGTTACAAGCACCTTCTGCCCGTGTGTCAACAGCTATAAACGGTTTCTAAAGGGAGGGTATTGGGACTGACGCTGTTTTACATCTTTGGTGACAGGGGCAGGGGGGTTGAGTGCACCGAGTGCCCTCCTCACACTGAGCTGTGTGGTGCTGTTGACAGGCTGGAGGGAAGGAATGCCAGCTGGAGGGACCTTGACAGGCTTGAGGGGTGGGCCTGTGTGAACCTCAGGAAGTTCAAGAAGGCCATGTCCAAGGTTTTGCACAGGAACTGGGGCAATCCCAAGCACAGACAAAGTCTGGACAGTGAGTGCCTGCAGAGAAGCACTTAAAATCATAGAATAGAATCATGGGATCATTTAGCTTGGAAAAGACCTTAAAGACCATTGAGTCTAACCATGAGCCCAGCGCTGCCAGTAAATCATGTCACATCTACTTATCTTTTAAACACCTCCAGGGATGGTGACTGAACCACTTCCCTGGGCTGCCTGGGTAGCTGATCTAATTCTTGACAACCCTTTCAGCGAAGAAATTTTTCCTAATGTACAATTAAAACCTCCCCTGGTGCAATTCAGGGCCAACTTGGAAGTGTTGGTTGATGGGAAGCTCAACATGACCCAGCAATGTATGCTTGCAGCCCAGAATGTTAACCATACCCTGGTCTTCATCAAAAGAAAGGTGGCTGGCAGGTCCAGTTAGGTGATTCTGATGCTCTGCTCTGCTCTCGTGAGACCCCATCTGGAGTACTGTGTCCAGCTCTTGGGTCCCCAACATAAGGAGGACGTTGACCTGTTGGAGTGGGTCCAGAGGAGGGCCATGAAGATGATCGAGGAGCTGGAGCACCTCTTTTATGAGGACAGATTGAGAGAGTCAGGGTTGTTGAGTCTGGAGAAAAGAAGGCTCTGGGGATACCTTATTTTGTGGCCTTCCAGTACTTTAAAGAGGGCCCGTAAGAAAACTGGAGGGGGACTTTTTACAAGGGCTTGTAGTGACAGGACAAGGGATAGTGGCTTTAAACAGAAAAGGGGTAGACTTAGATTAGATATTAGGAAGAAATTCTTCACTATGTGTGTAGTGAGGCAATGGAACAGGCTGCCCAGAGAAGCTGTGTCTACCCCATCCCTGGAAGTGTTCAAGGCCAGGTTGGATGCGGTTTTGAGCAACCTGCTCTAGTGGAAGGTGTCCCTGACTGTGGCAGGGAGGTTGGAGCTAGGTGATCTTTGAGGTTCCAACCCAAACCATTCTATGAATTGTTATGCTCACCTCTGAGCCAAAAATGATGTTTCAGCAAATGTTGTCTTGATGACTGAGTCGGGCTTGTGTAATTTGATTTTTAAAGTGTTAGAAAAGCATTAACAAATAATTTTAAAAACTCTTCTGGTATTTCTTGAGTGGTCTCCAACTTCAACCTTCCTAAGAGTAGGCGAGCTTTGTGAAAATTAGAAGCATGTCAGCTGTCAGCAGGTGACTTTGTGGTGGCCTATAAGCTGCTTGTCACACAGATCTTTCTAAAGAACTGCCATCAATCTCAGCTGAAGGACAGACCATTTGCAGACGAGGGCAAGGCAGAAGTTCAGCTCAGGTGGGACCAGAGCTAACCTAGTTCAGTTTCTACATCTAGCTTCTTTGAACATTTGTAGGTTTTGTGTTGTGCTTTTAAGTGTTTGCAGTTTCTCATTCTCCTTTTCTGCATGTGCTTTCTCTCACTTTTGGAGTCTTTCCCTTTATTGCCACGTATAATGAGAGTTCCGTGTTGCTTGCAGTAAACCCCGTGTTTCTCAGCGGCAGCTTTGGTATCGCTCATGAGTGATGAATGAGGAGCTCTTCAAATCAATTTTCAGGAAAATTTTCCGTGAAGAGGTACAGGTCATTAATATATAGTGCTCTTTCACCTGGAGTTGCTGCTTAATAAAGCGAAAAATGGAGAAAAACTTCATGTCAAAGCTTACAGCAAAACCATACATTCAAAATAACTCTCTTTGGAAACATTTTAAACAGTATTTATTGCTTTGATGTTACCTTGATCATATTTTCATGCTTAATTAAAAATAAAACTCTAAGCATCTGAAATTATATTGTACCTTAAAGCTCAGAGAGAGAAAGTAGTTTTGGTTTTAAGTCTTTTTTTGCTCAGACAAAAAAAGAAAATGTCAGTCTATTTGATGTTGTGTCATTCTAGAGGAGTACGCGTTTGGTGCTGACGTCTGTGATGTTGGTTTCCATGAGAATACTGATGTGAATGAAGATTACTTATGAGAACGAGGGCATGAAAGAGAAGGTCCATGGGCTCCAAGACGAGTTGGTAAAAGGAGTCTATAATTGTGGGTAGAATCTGCAGAGGTTTCTCAGTGTGTCAGCTCAGCTTAGCAGAAGAAGCAGCCCATGCTCTCGTTCCCTAAGGATTTGTTAGGCTCTTGGTATCGGGTTCTTCATCTGCACTGAACACGATGACTGGCAAGGGCCCGGAGCAGCAGCTGGGTGCTGCCTCTTTGAGCTGCAAGCCTGTTCTGCACAAACGGCTGCATGCTCCTCGTGGCTGGTGTCCACAGTTAATTGTAGGAAAGGGCTTTCTATTTCTCTCACCTTGGCTTTTTTCCCTTCTCTCTTGCCTATATACTTCATGTTTCCACACAACTATCCAACAAACTCGGAATTTGAAGGTGTTGAAAGCCTGCAGGTGACACTTTAGCTACTGCAACAGTTGGTTTTAGGGTGGATTTTGATGGAAAGAGGAAATAATAATTGTGTTATTTGCATTTCCCATGGGCACGGCTGACAGTGCCAGCCCTCCCACCATTGCTCAGACAGGGGTTGTGACAGAAGCTCTGTCACTGCCGTTGTATAACTGTGTGTCTGCCACATGTTCTTAACTCTAAGCTGCCCACCACTTCGAGCTGCCTCACTTCCCGCAGCTGAGTGTTACTTGAAGGCACTCACAACTGAGAAGCATAAGAAGGTTGTTCAGCTTTCTGACTGTGAAGAAAGATGTTGGTTCTGCTGGTGAAATTATGAGGACACCTGTTTCCTGGAAAAATAGATTGAAGCCACTGGCTCCTTTTGTTCAGGGCAGCAGATAATCAGCTGCAGCCTGTTGATGCAAACCAGGATGAAGTCCATGACTGATCCCATGAGAACTTTAGTTCCCATTTGGATAGGCTGCTTAAATAATGCTTCCTACAGGATATAGCAGAACACAAAATATTCTGAGAATTCTCCCTGTTTTACTTTTTCTAATTGTAACTGCTTGTTCAAGAGTTGAACATTAACACCAGGGTCTCCAGCCTGTTCCGAGCGGACAGGGCTGTGAAGATAAACAGGCACCACAGCAGCTGGCACTAATAACTGTGCTTGGCAGTCTTGGCAGAGAGGAGGAGGAGGGATAATATGAATGAGCTAAGACACTGAACAGCCTTCTGCCTGGGGATGGAGTGCCCCATGGATGGGTTTCAGGTGTGCTGCTGTGGCAACTCCTTCTTTCTGCACCTGCAAACTGTCAAGTTCAGAGAAGCGCTGTTAAATGTTGGTTGAAGTCACTGGTTTGGTGCTTGGCTGGACAGGATGCACACTGAGAGTGCAAGTAAAATGCTTTTCTGTAATTCATTTCTTTTGGCTGATTTGCAGCCCTCTTGTTGCTATTGTTGAGCCAGCAACTTTGTAGAACCCTAAAGCATTTATTTTTTTGGTTGATTCCGTTTATCATAGTGCTTTCCCAGTACTTTAATGAGAGAGGACTAACCTGTATGCATAGTCACGTACATGTACAGTGCTATGGAGGAAAACTTGGTAAAGGTAGAAGGTAAGTCTAAAAATGCACAAATTAGACTTGCAAGTGACAAATTATCAAAAGTCCTTGTAGCAGAGCATCAGTAATGGAGCACTGGCAGATTGTCTCAATCGTTTTGCGTGTAAATGTAATGTGCTTTTAAAACTTTTTTTTTTTAATTTTGCAGGGACCTGAGCTGATGAATAAATATGTTGGTGAGTCTGAGCGAGCTGTGAGAGAGGTGAGAAAGGGCAAGTTTTACATAATGTTATATATTAAGTTTTCTTGGCATTTAAATTCTTCTCTGCTTATAAGATTACCACAAAACTCCTTCTGGTTTAAGTTTAAAAAAGAAAAGAAAAAAAAAAAAGCAGGAAGGACTTTTTGCATTGTTGAAGTTCTCCCTGCATTGGCTTAGTGATGTTTGTTAAATTTGGGATCCATTAGCAGCTTTAACTATAGGCTTGCATTGTGTGGTATTGTGAATAACTTCTAAAAGGTCTGGGTTTGGGGTTTATTAAAGAAAAAGATGACAAGTCTTATGTCTGTTCTGTGATGCTCTGTAGCTTTTGAGGTGTTAAGGGTTGACAGCATTCTGGAAAAATTTTCCATCCCTTAAAACTGAGTGTTTCATTGTTTTTCTAGATCTTTAGGAAAGCCAGAGCGGTGTCTCCTTCAGTTCTTTTCTTTGATGAAATAGATGCCTTGGCAGTTGAAAGGGGAAAGTAAGTAATCCTGTTACAAAAATCACAGACGTTATTTTCTGATAAATTACTCCTACGTTGTGCAATCACAAGTTTATTACCTTTCTAGAATTATTTTATTAAATATATTCATTCTGCATGCAGTAGGATAGCATTTGTGACTTGTACTCAAGCGTATTTAACTTTGCATAAACAGGTAAGCTGGTGGAGTTCCTCCTTTCTCATCTCATTAGCAGGAATGACTCTACTGGTTCTCATACCCTTTGGCTCTTTTCTGTGGTTTTAGCTTGCATTTATTTCCAGTAACTAACTCCTTTCTTTTCCCAGGGTTGTTGTGCTGGCCTAATATAGTGTCTCCATCAAGCAAACAAAATGTTCATATGCTGTATAACAAAAATTTCCAAGGAGACTACTCATATGCCTAAATTTGCACTTCTATTTCTCCAGACTGGGAAAAATTTCATGAAGAAATTTGGGAACATTTACATTCTTTCATGTGTGACATTAAGAAAGGGATTATTGTGCAAACAGCTAACTATGTTTTTTTAATATCCTGCATTGTCATGATTCTGAGATTAGCTCTTGTCTGAAGGAGGATTATGGCAAATTTTAGTTGCTACTGGAGCATTTCAGATTTGACAGCTCTGTAAGTGGTCTTTCTTGGGGAATACCTTCTGAGAAAATACTTTTGCTTGTTGTGAGCAAGTTGGTTTGGTTTTTTTCTGTTTTGTTTGGCATGAAAACCTGTCAAATGTGTGCACGTAGAAAGTATTTGTCCCATCTAAAGGCACATTACACCATCATTTTTCTGGAAAGGAAGCTACCTTGGCATCCATACAGATTCCTTTGTATTGCAAAAGAACCAGGAAAGAATAAAAGGTGTCATTCTAATATTTCAGGGACACAAGTAACTTGTTTGTGTTACAGGAGGTGGCATCACGTGCAGCATGGAGCTGCCCTGTGAAAGAAACAAACATATTTTCTGTTGCAAATGCAAAATATGATAGAAGGCGTTGTCAGCATCCTTCTCATACACAACAGATACAACTGTGGAATGAGTAAACTTCCTAGAGATGCTGCTAGTTACCCTGTGGTACACACTGAAACACCTGCCTGCATATCACAATGGAGAAGCTGCAAAAATTTGTGTTGAAATGAAGCCAATAGGCAGGAAGAAAAAAATTCCCCCTCTGCTACAATGCTTAATGTGCTTAGCTTTCAGAAACACCACTTCATCAAGATAAAACCTTTGGGAAGAATAAGCCATAGTGCATTTTAATTGACCTTTTCACACAGTGCCCTAGAGGTGTTGAGTTTGTTTGTTTGTTTGTTTGCCTTAGTCATTTAGGGAGTAAACAACCTGATTTTAATTTTTCCTTACCTGGAACTGTCTGTGGGGGGTAGTAGGACAGGCACAGCTTGCTGAAGAATGTGGTATGACCTGCTGCAGTCGTGTTGTGCTGGAGACATCTGGTTTTGGAGCTTTAAAAAGAACAGGGTGGGACACACAAATATTTCATTGTCAAATCTGAACCAGATGGGAGGTAAAATATGTAGCACAGTTCCCATAAAATTCATCTGAAATTAAATGGTGTAGGAAACCAGACAAGGCACTTATTAGAAATAGCCTTTTTTTACAGGCTGACTTTGCACAGTAGGAATTTGCAAATGCATTAGAGATGCTAACGATTTGTGGCCTCTGGAGATCCATTTCCTGTACTATTACTAACCATGCTGAAGTTTTGAAGGAAACACCTGTTTATATTGTCTCCCTGTTCCCTCTGTTGGTTGAATTAGTTTTCTCTGCCTTGGCAGTGAAAAACACTCTGTGATACAGCTTTGTAAAAGTTTTACCTCTCAGTTTAAATCCTTGTTAGGATTTGGTGAGCTTTGTGCAGAATTTGCTGCATCCCAAATCTCCTGGGTAGGTAACAGCTCCTGATCCGAACAGGACATGTCTATAGACACAAAGAAGCCTAAACTGTTAAGGTGTGAGAGAAGTTTCATGCTTGGTTCAGATCTGAAAGATGTGAAATAACAATCATTGCTTAATGCTTTTGCTCTTCAAAGCACTTCGGAGTATTCTTTAACCCATTATTACTCGTTTAGATTTGACTAAATCAAGTGGGTTTAAAACACAAACATTTTGCTCCCAACCTTCTGTAGACATCACTAAACAACCCCTTCTCATCAGCAGGCACATACAAACTAACAGATTTTGTAATTAGTGCAGGTAGGTAAGAAATTGTCTTATTTGGAGCATCCAATGTAATGTCTCCTTTGCATCACGTAGTGGAGTCTGTCACTGCACAAGCTGTAACTCCATGGCCAGCACTCTGGCTGCCTTCAGACACGCCACAGTGTTTTATTTATTGTACATTCCCAAGCTGTACCTCCCTAACTGTAGTACCTTTAACACTCTACCTGATGGAACTGTCTTGGGTAGCAGGTTGGGTTTTTTTTACAAAATGTATTTGTGTGCATTTCTTAGTTTCAAGAAATAATACTTCGAAGTCACCAAAAATTAGAGTGCCTGGCATTCTTCAGTATCAAAATGTATTATTTCTGAAAAGGTTATTTCTTATCCATCCTGCTTAGAAGTTCCATATGTTTTATCTATATGAAATAAGCACCTTCTTTGTCTGTCCCACCTCCTTCCCAAGTTTGCATGGAAGCAACAAACGAATACATATTAATCAAAGAATTAAAACAGTGGGCTGGATACATACCAGCCACAAAGAGAATTAACTAAAATATAGTCCTGCACCTCTGAAGAAAAATAGTTCAGTATTGCCTGATGGAGAAGTTTGGGGATACTTGATGCAAGAAGATGAGGGAGTAATTTTGAATGGACTTGAGTTTCCAGTATGTTAATGAAGACAGATAATTTAAGCTGTATTCTTTTCTGCATTTTTTTCTGTTTCCCTCTCTGTCTGGTTTATGTTGAGATGTTAGAAGAATTTTAGAGAATTGAAAATAAAAAACTAAGGTCTGAGTGGAATGAGTATAAAGAAAAAGGGAGACATTCACTATAACTGATTCTAAAGAATAGGTAATAAACCTGCAGAAGAAAAGGTAGTTGAAAGTTCAAGGCGTCACAACAAGTTTTGAGTAGGAAAAATACAAATCAGGAATGGTTTTGGTAGAGAATTCTCCCTGTGAGTTATTCATATGGGAGAAGCTCCAGCAAACTACTACTTGACATCTTTAAAACAAAGCTGACATTTCACGGAGTAACGTGCAGCAAGGAGCAGTCGTGCACCGGGAGAGGTGAACTGCGTGATGCACGGGGCCTTTTCCACCGCTCTGTGCTTCTAATTAGTGTTGGCTTCCACGAGCAGGTTACGACTTCTTTTTCTTCTCCTCTCTCCTTACTTTCGAAAGATGTTATGACTTTTGTAGGAGACCCACAGGACTGGTCCAGATAGAGCAGTGCATGAGGAGGAAAGTTTGTCTCGCAGTAATCCCTTGCCCGGACAAAGCTTGAGAGGCTTTACAAATTGCACAGCTGCAAAGAGTTATGGGTATTTATTATCCCTTACTATCCTGGCCATGTAAAACCTAATTCTTTTGGCCATTAGAGGTTGCCAAGAGGGAAATGGCTTGGTAATTAGACTTGAAAGTGATGAATGAACGTGGCTCTGTGTAAATGCAGCATAGACAGTCTGTTTGCTGAACTTAAGAAATCTCTGTGCTTTGGAAATGGGACATTGTTTATATAAGTGGGATTTTTAGGATTTTTGGGCCAGAGATATATTTGTTCTTTTTCTTGTTTTTTCAGAAGCAAAGCATTTTCCCCTTTAACTGCAAATCTTTGTAATGTAAGGTGGGAAATGTTGTAGACTGATGTGAAAGACATAGATAAATTCCATTTTTAAGGGGAGGAAGAAAGGCAAGGCACAAAATAAGTAACTTGCATTTGACTTGTGGAGGCCAAAACAAGTTGATAGACAAATAATGCTAACTTTTGGTGAGGTGAGGGTAGAAGTGACATAGTGAAAGGGCTTTGGTACCAATCCCCTGAAACTACTAAAATATTTTCAGTCTTAACTTTTGAGGCCCTCAGGCTTCTAGATGAATCTGTGAAGAACTGCAGCTTCTCTTCTACACTGTGCCACCTCTGCATTTAACAGGGACTGTGATACACCTTCTGTTGTTAAACCAAACTGTCTGTTCCTGGGATATTTTAGCCCATATTTATACTCTCCACTTTAGCACACATCACAATGTGCTCTTGAACATACTGTTGCATTTTTGTGAGGGACCCCATTCTAGCAGCTGGCTCAGCTAGGCAGGGAGCTTTGTGTTTCTGGCTTGTGTTGGCACTGGTTGCCCCTGAACTGGGGAACATCAGCTGATTCCCTGCAATACCTGACCTGTGTTTGGATGTGATACAGGATTGAGGCATTCAAAACTTTTGTGACTGCTGTCTGAATTCTTTGAAGTGTTAGAATTTGGTATCCAAATAGAAATATTGTCCGGGGAAAAAAAGCTGAATGTTCAGTGCCAGCTTTCTATTTTAAGCCTAGCAAGGAGTGGTAAAAAAGTAAAGTTTTGAAACTATTTAATTGTACAGTAAATCTTGTAGTTGGCTTTGGAATAGCAATTTGAACAAACAGCATTGCCCACAGGTTGTGTGTATATATGATAAATATCTGCAGTCCCCTTAATTTTAAAACAAACTCGTTAACGCTTTGTCTAGCGAGAATCCTTTATCACAATGTGTTTTAAATCTGTGTTTTTTCCTTTCTGTTGAAAAAAACCAGCATCTAGGTGATCCTGCTCTGGCAGGGGGGGTGGACTAGATGATCTTTCAAGGTCCCTTCCAACCCCGAACATTCTGTGAAACCTGTTAAGTTGTTCATTTGCCAGCCAGTTGAGACTTTCATTGGTATCAGTGCAAGCAGAACTGGATCTGTAAAACCTTTCCTTAAAGTCATTAAAGTGTGTAGATAAATGCACAGGGTTTAGAGGGACTAATGAAGTCTGTTAATCACAGAATCATAAAATCATAGAATCGTTTTTATTGGAAGAGAACTTTGAGATCCTCATGTCCAGCCTCTTCTTCAGTGTTTGGGGTGTGCTGTGGCAAAATTGACCCACAGTAAGATACTTTAGCCAAAGACATGAGTCTGACCCTCTGCCTGGATTCCTGCCAGAGGCCCAGTTGAAATAGCAGGATTAGAGGTATCAGAAGTGGGTATATGTGGTGACCACTTCCATTCCCAGTGTAGTGTTGGCTATAGGAAAAAGCCAGCTTTCCCACACTAAATGGGCCCAAGCAGGCTACGACTCCTTGCAGGCTTAGGATTATCACAGTTGAAGGCCTTTTTTATTTTTTTTATTTTTTTTTTTTAAATGAAATACAAGGGAAATATAATTGTAATTAAAAATTATAAATGA
Source organism: Actenoides lindsayi (assembly GCA_025331215.1). Taxonomy (NCBI): domain Eukaryota; kingdom Metazoa; phylum Chordata; class Aves; order Coraciiformes; family Alcedinidae; genus Actenoides; species Actenoides lindsayi. The sequence continues at coordinate 82,907 of WTSP01002981.1, forward strand.
AACTTATTCCAGATGAAAGTGAACCTCTTAAATATTGTTATAATGAAATGAAATCAGTCTAGTTAGTTACTTCTATGTCTGTAATACTTCCAACGTAAATTGTTCTTGCTTGCCTGGTGGACATGATTGATTACAGTTTTCAACTTGATTAACTTCCAGGAATGTGTAGAGGAGAAATGCTGAGGAAAACAGAAAGAAAGGAAATGGGAAATTTACTGTGCATCAGGTGTGCATTTGGGGTTTCTGGTTTTGTTTTGGTTATTTTTGTTGTGTTTTGTGGGTTTTTTAAGGCAACATCAGTGTTAACAGAATAGGAGAACTCTTGGTGTTAGCATCCTTCCTTTTTCAGCTAGATGGTGTGAGGGCCAGATGAAAGCCAAGGGCTAATGTCTGTCTTTCGTGGACATGTGTCTGGAATTTGTTGTAGGCAGATGGAAACCGACGATGGATCACCACCTGGGTACTTAAGGATTTGGAGTTGTGCTTGGGGAAAGCCCTCTGGAAGAAAGCCTGCTGATTCCAAACCAGTCTCAAACTGGCTCTTTTCCTCCTTTTTCTCTCATCGCGTTTTATTTTTCTGGGCCTACTTCACTAACTTCTGGAAACTGCAGTAGTAAGAAATTGGGGCAAATGGAAGAGGCTGGTTTTGTGACCACGGAGGACAATTAGGATGTTTCTGCAGCGGACTGTAGGCCGTTTGTTTCAAAGTCACCTGCTGACAGCCGAGTGCTGATTCCTGTTTTCAGAAAGCTTATCTTGTCATTTTAGGAAGCTTGCTTACAAGTTGGAGGCCACTCAACAAGTACTTTTATTTTTCTGTGCTTTTCTAATGTCTTAAAAACCAAATACTATGAACTGCACTTAACTGGTGAATCAACAGTTGGCAAAACACCATTTTGGCCTGGAGGTGACCATAAAGCTAACAGTTCTGCCCGATCTCTGAGTTTCCCACACTTCCCCAGGTTTTCTCTGGAGATTTCCCTCCTGTAGTACTTGAATTTTGCTGTTGAGGAAACAGGGAAGATGTGAAACAGTGTAGTGGGTTATAGCTGATACAGCTGAGACCCGTATGCAACAGCATATAATTGCAGGGTGCTGATGGAGGGAAGGGTTTGGGATTATCTTCTTTCAGAGCTTTTGTGATGACACAGGCAGGAGAATTCCCTGATCTGGAGAACGTTTCTTATCTGAGCACTGAAGAGATTGATTTTTTAAATTTTTTTTATGAACAGACAAAATATTTAACCGATAACATACAAGATTTGCGTGCTATTTATCTCTCCTAGACTTTTTAATAACATCCAAGCCTGTAGTATCTGTAGTGGTCCGAATCAGTAATATACGTTGAAGTTGTGCCATACATCTGACAGAAGTTAATTTGGCCCAGTGTTTTAATACTGTTCACTTAGGCCATGGTATGCTTGCCACACCTTTTTGGTTTCTGAAATACTCTTTTGTCGTGAGTGAAGACACATGGAAGAATCAATTAGTAATTGTGGGTGACAATTTTGCAGCTCAAACAGGAATCGTGCTTGTAAGTGGAGCTAAGTATGTGATGTAAACAGTGTTGTGATTTTGGAGGGAGAGGGAAAACTGCAATAGGGAAAAAATAGTGATGCTGTGCTGCTTATGTAAACATGCACATCCCTGTAAAGCTGTTGTATTCGGTAACGTTTGGGTTTTGAAACCCCAGCAGCATTCAAGCAAGATACATTTCAAAGCTAACATAAGGACCTCTCTGCTACCTTTAGATATAAGAATATTCTGAATTAATAATTCAACAGGATAGATCTGTGTGGAAGAGCCTGCTTTTTCCAGGTGGCATAGCAGTGTCCATTCTGCAGGACAAACTGCCCCACTGATAGAATTTTTTGAGAGAAATGCAGTATCTGGGAAGATGCTGCAATTATAATTTTTCTGGTAATGCTATTGGAGTAGATCATTTTATTTAATTTCTTTCTTTCTAATGCTGTGGAAAACCTTGAACTGCCAAAGCTATATTTCACCAGGGTTTGTGAGGGAAGGAAATAAAACAGTGTGACAGTTAATTACAATCGTGGCAGTTGGACTGAAAAGACAGACTTGGCAGGTGCTCCTTGCTGACAGGTTACCCCTGCAAAGCCCTAACAGAAATGTCAGACTCAATAAAAATCCTTCAGACTGTGTGAGCGAGGCGACTCTCGCGTGGGAGTGTGCTGGCAGGGGGCTTTGGTATTTCAGAAACCTGTTACCTCAGTAGTTTGTGGAGAAGCAGAAAGTCCTGCCAGAAAGGTCTATTTCAACCTGTTTAAAGTTTTTGATACCAACCATTTTGTCATGTCAATGAGTTTTACATTTGTTTTGATATGAAATTATTTCCAGACATTCCAGTCAAGGAATTATTTGAGAGGATGTCGGGTACATAAGTATTTTTAAAACCTGTAAGTTTTGATTATGATTGCAGTTTTTTTGTTGGGGGGGGAGGGGGTGGGGGCAGAATTAATAAAGACAGCTTTTATCTGTATGTAAATCTTGCCTGATAGGACATTTTGGAAAAGAAAGTGGGCTGTACTCCCTTCTCACAAAACCTGCATTATAGATTTCAGCTGTGTGGAGATGAATCCCTCTGCAGTAATTTATCCTGGATACTTCCCCTGAGGTCTGCCTCTTTGACCTCACGGATCTGCCTGAGGTAGGGTCATCTGTGTAGAAGTGGGGCTGTTCAGGAGAGGGGCCCTCCCAGACTTCCTTCTGGTTTTGTAGCTTCGCAGTTGCTGTGAATTTAAGAGCACTCAAAATGTTATTGTGTGAATATTTCCTGCATTTCCATGTCTATAGTTCAGCAGCATAATTAAATGAAGGTCCTGATTCTGAAACTGAGGCATTCAGACAGGCTTCAGTGCCTTGGAGTCAGTGGTGGGATGGAGGATCGCTGGTTCTCCTTTACAGGATTTAGATGGTGGTTGAGATTTAAATATATTTTCCAATGAAAATGACATCTGGTGTTCTGAAAAAAACATTCGCTCCATTGGCTTTGGAAGTGTTCTAGGTTGTCAGATGCTGCAAGCGTGTGTTTGTAGTAGCTGACAGTGGTGATGCTTGGTGAATTTCATCATGATGTGAAACAGGAATGCCTGCGTTCTCAGGCTGGTTTTAGTTTTCAAATATCAAAATATTGGTTAGATAAAAATGAGAGGGAAGGAAGAAAAGGAAGTTAAGTAAAAATGTATAAAAGCAGTTGTCAGTTGCTGTCAGAAAAGATGCCTATAGCAAGAAGGCTACCATATTTAAACCTGGTGATTTCATACATCTAGTTATGTCTGGTGTCTGGAAACAAAATCTCCTTGGCTTGAAGAACTATATAAGCTAGCGAACTGTAGGTACTCCTTGAGGCAGTGACAGAATCAGACTGATGTTACTTTCATATCCCCAGGAAAAAGTATGAGAGCGGCTTAAGATGTTCAAGGGGGAATGTCAGTACCCATGAGATCTGAATCCGGCTGGTTAGAACATTCATTGAATAAGACCAAAGGAGATAAAAAGAAAAGGTGCTATGGAGAGCCCTCACCTGCTCTATTGAATTTGGAGCTGGGGCTCACAGTCTCAGTTCCATCAGCCAAGGCCAGAATGAATTCAGATTAATTGAGAGGCTTCAGTACACTGTAGAATCCATGTTTTATTCTGTCAAAACGTGTATTGGAGGTGCCTTTAGCTGAAATAAAATACTAAGAACAGGTTTTGTTTTTCATATTCACCTCCAATAGTCTGCTTTAATCCACAGATAGTCTTACCTGACAGGCTTTTGCCATTCAGGAAGCTTCTCTGATGGCCAAGCAAAGTGTCTGTGCAGGAGCACGTGTGTGCTTGCTCTGGGACTGGTGAGACACTCGCAGGATTAGCTGAACTGCCGCATAGGGGAGGATATCTGGCTCTAGCCAATGTAATAAACCAGTAAGCAAAGACTTTTTTTTTGCCTTTAAAACCCCTTCATTGAGGGTTTTAAAGAAAGAGAGGTTGGCAAAAAAGATTAAAATAACACATAGCTTCCAGGCTGATGTATTTCATTAGGGCGGCACAAGAGATTACTTGAAATTCTGCAGCCCTTACGGAGCAGCCAGGCTCTTCTTGGCTCACCGGAGTTTTATTTCGACGTTGCAGGTATTTCTGTGCCGGGCACGGCTCGCACAGGCGCAGCCCTGCGCACGCACGGCCCGGCGCGGATTGTGCGAGGGGCTTAATTCCCTCTGCCTGGATTTGCAGGCAGCGTGTTGACAGGAAATGAGTTTGTAGCAGGACGTGCCTTCTGAGGACGATTTCCATGCGGTTGCGATGACGACATCAGCGTGCGGAGGGCAGGTAGTGGCGGGGGGGGGCCCAGCCGGCCCCTTGGCTGGAAGGTGGGTTTGGCAGCGCCTCCGTGGGACTGGAGGGCTTATCATAATTTGTTTCTCTGGCTGCCCTGT
>WTSP01002981.1:87448-114484 GCA_025331215.1 Actenoides lindsayi
GGGGGGGGGCCCAGCCGGCCCCTTGGCTGGAAGTTGGTTTTGGCAGCGCCTCCGTGGGACTGGAGGGTTTATCATAATTTGTTTCTCTGGCTGCCGTTTGCGTCAAAAGCCCGGGCAGCCTTAATGAACGTTGGCCTGTGTTAGTTGGAAACCCTTGCTGGGAAATGATGGGAAAATGGAAAACCGCATAGTTGCCTGTCACACTATGGATTAACAGCTCGCGCAGCGCTCGAGCGCTTGGAGGGCACGGGGCGGCTCTGAGGCAGCTCCGAGCAGCTGGTAAAGAGATCTCTCCCTGTAAACCTCTGCCCGCCTGGGGCTTTTATAGGGTGTCCTGTTCAGCCAAAAGCTAATTTGCTGTAGGCTCTGTGCTAAAAATGGTGCATTGTGTGACAGCTTAGAGAACTGTGTAAATAAAAGGGCTGAAATTAGAAATTCCCGGTGTCATAGGTCCCAGGCACCTCTTCATTTGATGTTATTTTTATTATTGATATTTTTTGTGTGTGTGATTTTAATTACTTTTTTTTTTTTAAATCCACTCTTAACAGACACTAATAAAGCCCTGATAGTGTGCTGGTATCCTTTCATTATCTGAGTGGCATTATGCCATCAGTGATTGCTTCACTGCGATTTTCTGATTACCCCCTGATTGCATGATAGTCTTCATTCCCCTCTAACAGTGGGGGTTTTCTGTAGAATAAACACTTCTTTAACTTTTTTTTTTTTAGCCTGAAGCTTGTAAGAAAAACGTTTATATTGGGGGAAGATGTAATATCCGTTCTCAGCACCTCTCTTTAAAAACAAATATTTCTTCTTTGTTTCCTTAAAAAAAATAAAAGTTTAGCATCTCCCCCAAAGTCTTCTAGCTTCAGATCATCTCATATAACACTAATATTTTGGTCCCAGCCTGACAATTTTTTTTCCCCTCCCTTGCTTAGCTCTTTCTTCTGTGCAGTCCAGTGGGTATAAAGTCAAGTAAATGTGAAACTTCTGCAAGATGGGAGGCCTGAATCCCTACCGAGACTAGCTTATGTTACAAAGTTGATTTTAATTTCCTTAAAGCTCTGTGTCCTTCGAAAAGTGTTTACTATCCTGGTCCAACACCTGAAGTGTTTTATCATGTTCAGCCCTCTATAAGTCAACGGGACCATGACCCGTGAGTATGTTAGAAATGCTCTAAAATCACTTGGGGATTTCTAACGTGGCCGCAGCAAACCAAAAAGCTGACGAGTCACTAAACCAAGTCCCTGCTCTAATATTTCTTAGCAACCTAAATATGCTCTTAGCCAACATTTACTATAGCTCCTCAAAGATATTTTCCAGACTAGGTCTTGATAAGTTAACTGTTCTGCACGGGAAAATCAGAGAACCAGTTGTAGAACAGGAAAGTTGGAGAATTTCTTTGGAGGAGGTCTGTATGGCAGCGACGGGGCCGCTACTTGGGCTGCGGGAGGTTAAGGCAGCGCTGCGGTTGCGAGCGGGCTGGTGGTGGGCGGCAGCGCGGCGGCGATGTCCCTGCGTCATGACACCGCCACTGCACGTGCCTGGTCGCTGTCTGTCCGAGGTAACTGCAGTTCCCATACGAGAAAATCTCGTAGTTTCGGAAACTGGTATTTGGCAGGATAACGGTACTGCCTTTGTTGGTGCCTCTGTATAAATGTTTAAGAGTACTTTTGGAAAAGGACTTGCTGAAAGAGAGATTAAAAAATGTTCTTAATCCTGCGTAGATTTGGGGAGACAGTAGAAAAGTGTACGTTGCAGGAAGAAAGCCGGCCTCGTTTTAAGTACCGGGCTTCTTTTCACTTCTTAGCATGAAGTTAGGCAGATCCAGAAGAACTGGAGAGCCTACTTAAAAAAAGAAATATTAGAAGCTTTAAAGAAAATAATAGAAATTATTTCTATAACATTTTTTGTTACATGTAGTTAAATAATTTTAGTAAATTTTTCATAAACTTCACAGTTACCAGAGGTAATTCCAAACTAAAACAAAAATTGCCCAGGATAGTTTATACCTTCTCTGTTTAGGTTTTTCACATATTGGTGATTTCAAAACTGGAGTTTTCTGGTTTTCAGTCTTGTGGTTTTTTTCCTTGGTATCTGGAGAATCAGCTGAGTTAAAGGACTGACAACACTATTGAGAGGCCGTTGGTCAACACTCAATTTATTCTCATTTGATGGGGAGAACATAAAAATACAGAACAACACTGCAAAATACATAATTACCTAATTTTTTTTTTATACTGCGTAGGGTGATGTAAGCACTCACTTCAATGGTGCTAAAACTGAAAGTTTGTCTGAATAGTAAAGAAGATGCTTGAATTCCTTTATCTTAAAATATTTATTCTAGACATCCCCATTATGTTGATTTCCTTACAACCTACATAGCAGAGTAGTAAGTAAAAAAACCTCAGTTACTTTACTGTATACCAAGAAATCTTTTGAAGGACTAGTTCGCTGGTTTGCTTTTACTCACTTCATGTAACTGATAGTGAAAGGTAGAAGGTGAAAATAAAAATCAAAAAGAATTAAGACAAAAAGATGGCTCCCTGTAATTTGAAAAGAACAGTATATTCTTTCCCTTCTCCAGTTTTCTAGGAGGTGAAAGCTAATGCTGTAATTTTTCTTTTCTTTTTTTCTTTTCTTTCTTTCCTTTTATAAACCAGCTCTTCAGGTGCTGGAAATGTAGCAGACCGTGTCTTGGCTCAGTTGTTAACGGAAATGGATGGGATAGAACAGCTGAAGGACGTGACAATTCTGGCAGCTACGAACAGACCGGACATGATAGACAAGGTAGGAACTGATATGCTGTCATGTGTCCACTTTTCTTGAGAAGACCAGATTTTGGTATAAATAACTCCACATCCTTTTATTCTCCAAACTGTTGCCTAATCAATTTAATGATGAAGAGTGGAAGTTTGAAAAGGAAGATGAGGCAAGGGAAGGTATTCTGTCCCTTGTGGGTTTTTTTCGTGATAGCTTTAAGTATCTGTTTCCTAGAAGAAATTTTCCTTACATCAAGATCATTGAACTTGTGCAACAGCATTTCTGTCGAACTACTTCTGTGGTTTTTTGCTTCTGTTGTGTTTGTTTATGCAGGAGTTTGCTGGAGTTTATTGTTTTCATTAGTTACTTCCTTTCAAAAGATTAAATATCTCCTCGGTGCCATTAGCCTGCTGCCAGCATTACGGTTTCCAACTGTAAACAGTGCAATTTCTCCTTAAATCCTGCAGCAACTCTGCTGGAGCAAGGGGAACATTTCAAGTTGGTGAAACCAGGAGGGTTGTAACACTTACTGCAGAAAACCTCCAAACACAAACCCAACCCAGCAGCCCTCTAGAAAATCCACTTTAAAGCCGCCTACCACGGCTGTGTCTTCTCATAGCTAAGTGCAGTAGACGGACCAGTCTGAACTGATTTCCTTTAAGATATGTTTTGTAGTGTCAGTAAGGTTCTTTATTCCACAACTTTTCACCTTCACAACATTCATGAATTTGATGACAAGTTAATGAGATTTATTTTTCCTGATCTTTTCTAGGGTTTCTTAAAAGTTTCTTAAGTATTTTTAGTGTTAACAAATTTTCCCATTTTAAGCTGTTTTTGGAGTAGTCTTTTCTGTTTGTCTTGGAACCTTCAGGCTTAAAATACATATGAAGCACACACTTTTAAAGTAAGGCTCATATACACATGTAAGTCTTGCAAAAAAACCCCTTGTGTTTTGGCTCCAGAACAACCTCTTCCCTTTTGAACAGAAGGAAGCCACACAGCTCATGGTGTCCTAAGAAAAGCTTCCTTAGAGCTTACTTAGACACTATGTATGTGCCTGTTACGACAAAGTCGAGCTAGCAAAGAGTTTTCAGTAAAAGACAATAAAACTCACGAGTGAAAGGTATGCTTGTGTAAAATTGAACTTGTCAAGATTCCACTTTTGTCAAATTGATTTAATTTTTCTTTGATCAGACTAAGCTGAATTTGAAAAAATATACTTTGTGAGTGGTGATCCGTTTGAAAACGTAACATTTTGTTAAATCAGTTTAATATTTTACATGGAAATATCAGTTCAAATATGTATTGCAATAAATGAGTATCCTGTTTTTATAGGTGTATGATGACTATACAGAATTTTTTTAATGTTTGAATTTTACATATGGTATAAAGGCACAAGGCAGCCTGTGTTCTGTACTTCCAAGGACTGGGAAGATGTCTGGTATACTTTTTGTGACTATTTTTAGCTTTTCAAACCAAGAAATGCTTGAGGAATGCATGCTTTATGAGTATTGTATGCTTCCAAAATTGGTAATAACCCATTCAACATCTTCATTTATACAGCTGCTTCTTAACTGACAAATATGTGGTGATTAATCCTTTGTAATTTGAAAACAGCACGTGGGAATATCAAATATAAGGGCATTCCCCTGAGTCTAGTGCAGACTTCGTCATCCTTGCAAACACCACAGTACGTTGCTTTTGGGTAGTGAATAGATTTTGAGTCAGCCTTTATAATGTCATGTTTAATGGTAAACTTGTTTTGACTTGTTATAAATGTCTATTAATAAGGTGATTTCTCAAAGATGTCATTGTTGTATTGAAATATTATTCCAGCCTCAAGTTGTATCCCATGTTTGTAGCACTTCGCTACTTTGCATCCCATTCATTTCATGCTGGAATTACTTTAGGATACTTTAATAAGAAAAGAAAACCAGTGCGCCCTGTTTTCAGCCATGTCTATACAGAAAATGATTTCTCTGGGAAGGGAATTGCTCTGGAACAAGGTGTTCTGAACATTCTTTGAAAGTGATACAGAAACAAACCACTCTGAGTCAGTAATGATAGGACAGTCTTCACTTTTTTTTCTTCATTCTATAAGTAGAATTGATGAGCGATAATTGGCAAAAATGCTTTTTGTTTTTTGTTGCTTACCCACTCAGGAGTGTTTTTTTTTTTCATGTCTAAACTATTTTGTAGTTACTTCATGGAGCTGCTTATGATTCAAAGCTTGTCTGTATTTTCCCATGTATCATTTGGCCTAACAACAGACATCACTCATCTCCACAAACCTTACATAAAGTATTTTGGACGCTGTGTATAATTTGCTTAGCTTGAAATGAAATATTCTATTCAGACATTTATGTGGACAAGTTTCAAGGTGTAGTCTGACAGATTTCCATGGGAGAAAACTTAGACAAACTCATCAGGATTTGTATGTCCTTTTTCATTTTTTCTTTTTCAGTGGAACCTGTTTTCCTAGCCTTTTAGTACTGGGCTTATTTCTTGGGTGAGAAGGGTGAATTGCTGTCATTACCTGCCCATGCAGATAACTTTTTTCCTCTTAGGCAGAGTTTCAATCTCCATTAGCAAGGGTACAGCAAAGGAAGAGAGGCTGTCAGATCTCCAGGGACCTTGGTGAATGTTTTAGCACAGGAAGCAAGATGCTGTTGCTGCAGCATCAGATAGTTTTACCTCCTGCTGGGTGGAATTTGAATGTCAAACACATTAGCTGTGATGTAAAACACGAGGCGCTGAGTGAAGTGATGGCCTGTGGTATAGGATGACATCCTGGTGCTCCTGACAGCTTCACTTCTCCTTATCATGGGGTGCAGAAAAGATGTATCCTCAAATATGCTATTTGCGTAAGAATGACAGGATGTGATGGGACAGATGAAGATTAATGAGATGCTGTGCTGTCAGTGTTGCCCATTGTCTTGAGATGGATGATGGTCTGGATTTCGTCCGTGTTGCTGGGCTTCAGTGTAGTTTAAACCAGAAACTATCCTGGTATTTTGAGTACTGAGGAGCTGAATCTTCACGAATGCTTTAATAGTACAAGAGGGCTTGGCTTCTAATTTCGAAGCATCTTGTGTGTTGGTAGAAGAACATGTGTTCTGTCTATTGTGTCAGCGTCGAGGATTTCTGCTGCCTCCTTTTGCGTATTTATTTTAGTTTTTTAAAACTTCCCACTCCCTAGCCCTCCTCCTCGCTTTCTTCCTCTTCCACCTTCTCTTCCCTCACCTGCAAGTTTTGCTGTTCCTTCGATAAGCTCTGTTGGCTTCAGTGTATTAACCACTGGGGTTGAAGTCAGATTATTACAAGTGGATTCTACTGAGTTGTCCGTTCTGCTTACGTGAACAAAATAAACCAAAATGCAGCCTATATACTTCCTAGGAACTGTCAAGCACAAGGAAAGGGAATAAAACTCCCCCCATGGTTCATTTGGATTTGCAGGAGTCTTTCAGGCAGGGAGGTCAAACAGAGGTTCATCAAGTTGATCTGACCCTCAAAATGTTGTCATTATGGGACAACCTTAATTTAAAGTGGCTTGTTTTGATGAAATAGAAAATGCATGATAGAGCCATTTGGCAGAATCAGTAAAGAAATTATAATTTCTTGCCTGCAGCAAAAGTAAATAATCTTTCCTCTTTAAAAACATCAAAGTTCTGTCTTTCTGAAGGCTTATGGAAGAAATTCAAATATTTAGGTTTGCAGTTTTACAAGTTAAAAGGAATAGGAAAGAATCTTGCCTATTCATTCATTATTGTCTGGCAATGTGCATGTGCTGTTATAAAGCAGGTGACGCTACAAGCATGTTTAGCAGTCAGATGCAGCAGTGCAAACTTAACTCTCTACCCCGTAATCTATTTTCTTATTTACATAATTGCCTATTTGTGATTTCCATTTTGGTCGGATACATCTTACTAAAAGTTCTTCCTGTGTTACAGCTTACTGTGTTACAGTGTAGGACTGCAGAGGAACAAGCCACATAATCCATCAGTCACGTGCGATGTGTCCCTGTGAGACAGCCCTGCAGCCCCCTGTTCCGTCAAAGATCGTAAAACACTCTGAGCTTGTCAGGGGCCCTCGAGGGTCTTCTAGTCCACCCTCCTGCATGAGCAGGGCCGACTTCAGTGTTCCGTGCGGTTGCTCGGGGCTGGTCCAGGAGACTGTTGAGTTTCTCCAAGGATGGAGATTTCACAGCCTTTGGACACCTGCTGTCCTGTTTGACCACCTTCACCAAGAAGATGTTTTTCCTGATATCTAATAGTCCAGCTTGCTGTAACTTCTGCCTGCTGTGTACCTCTGAGAAGTGCCTGGCAATGTCTTCTCAACAAACCATCCCACCAGTCCCTGCTGCTTTAGCTACATGAACTGAGATAGAGTTGTACATGGAATTGTGAAGGAGAACTTGGATTATTACTTTTATTTTTTCTGTTCCTAGTACTCGGGTGGGAAACCTGCTAGTCAAGCTGTGCCTGAAAGAACGTCTCAGCTGTGCTCAACTGCTTTAGGACTCTGGAGGAGGAAATACGAGTATCTTGCTTTTCATTCTGCTCTGCGCTGGGTATGGCTCAAGGATGAGCAGCCAAGTGTCCCTTAGCCTTGCAGTGATACAACATGAGCAGAGGAAGAGGGATATGTCTCCAGCTGTCATTTCTCAGCATTGCTTCTCTGCAGATTTCATCCAGGTTTGGAAGACAGGAGGCACAAGACAGGGTGCTTTTTTAGAAGTGGAGGGTTCCGGGACACTTACTGCTTGGCAAAGTATTTTATGGCAGTTGAATAAATTAAGTAAACACTAGTTAGAGTGAAATTTTTTTACATGCTTAATTTGGCTCCACTAGGTTACTGGAGATGAAGCCCAGACTTGGAACTGGTAGATAACAAAGCTGCCAAACTGCTTTGCCTGACTCATACTGTGTTACTGAAATCAGTCTTCATTTGTAGATGGGCTTTGTAAGAACCATGAGAATAGAGCAGGTGGGAAAGTATTTCAGAGTAGGAATCAAAGTGTGTAAATGCAATCACCATGTCTCTCCACGCTGCTGAACCAAGATTTTACTTTAAATGCCTCCCTTCTTGTCAAAGGGCAGTCCTTGTATTCTTACAAAGCCCTGGGATTAAAAATAGAACGTGAGATTTTGTGGGTCTCCTTTTCAGTCAGCCAGCACCTAGAGTACTTACATCACTTTGCCCAGGTGCAAGTATGGTTCTTTGAAATAACAGAAGATGTGGAATTTCTTTTGAAGACAAGATTGTTCTGGAGCATATAATAAATTTTCAGAAAATGAAGCTTTAGGGAAAAATGATATCAAACTACATGCCATTGTAGATGAGGATCTGATGCTCTAAAACAGTTTTGCAATCTTGGCATCATCACATTTTCCATCAATCGGCTTTCTCTGGTATGCATTTGGGTTTTTAGCTTTAATCTTGCTAAACTTGCAACTCTGACTAGGGCAAAGAGGTGCTCTGGAAAGTAGCTGTTCCTCAAAGGTCTAATTTTGCCTTTATTAATATCAAATGTTTACACCGTAAGATGATTAAGAGCTTACTGAGCTTATTTAATAAAAAGAAGAGCAAAAGAGTGAATGAAATGATTTAAAAGTTGATGAGCACTGCTCTGTACTGGCCAGGGCTTCCAAGTGGATGGGTTGAGGCTGCATTGCGTAGTCAACCCATAGTCCCTAAAGAGCCTGACCACTGTTTGCAGGCAGAGGTAGTTTCTGTCTTCATTTACATAGGTATGAAGCTTCTCTTTAAGTAAAGAATTAGGTTTTTAAGATTTACCTGAATCTCTCCCTCTCCCTTCCCCCGCCTCCTTCCCCACTGATGAAAACTTTGTTTTCTCATGAGTACAGCAAATAAAATATTTCCAGGTGTGCAAAAGTGATTTTTGTTTCCAACTATTCAATTGTCGGAGTGTGGAGGGCTGAGTAGTAAATCAGCCTTAAGGCTGCTACGCTTTTAAAAAACAAAATCTTAGTGGTGACAGCTGAAGAGCACAGTGACTTTTTCACTCAAGATTTATTACTTGCCTGAAAAGAAGGGTTGGAGGGAAAACTTGCTGGGCTGCATATTTTCTCCTTTAACAGATATACTATAGGGCCAGAGTAAGTTGCCTTTATTTTGTCTGTGAAAACATACATCCAAACAATGTATGCAAAAATATAATAGTTTTACTTCAAATAGGACAGAAAAGTAAATATGCCTGCTCATATTCTTTATAACGGAAAGCATTCCTTACATCAACTCAGTCCTGGATTTTAGCATTGCTCATACCTTCATGAACTTTTCTGCAGCACATGCCAGAAAACTTAACTTGAAGGTATCAAAGTGTATTTATTTCATTTGGAAAAGTACAAAGATGGGAAAGTAAAGGCCAAAGTTTGTTCTTACTCATACCTTCTAGACTTCAAAGTCCAGCTGAGGAACACCGTGTGTTAGAAAGCCTTCAGATTATCAACAGAGTGGGAAATTTGATAGCCTGTCAGATTCATGTTTGTTGTGTAAATCCCGTCCCTCAGCTCCACCAGTCTGTAACTGTGATACCAGGTGGGGACTATGTTTTGGTGTTTTTAACAGTAACATGGAAATGACTCTGTATTTGTAAGATAACATGGGAACATACAGGGTTAAAATGAATTATGCCTCTAAAAATGAGGTGTGTTTGAGCAGTAGACTGGGTATAAATTCCGAAGTGTTGGGTTAGGTCAACTCTATTCTTCAGGTGGGTTTAGTGACAAAGCAAGCAACTTTATCTAGATGAGTGACACTAATTTTATGACTAAGTTTCCTGTACCTGTACAGCAAGTTTTTACTGCTAAAATTTGTGTGTGTTCTTATAAAGGTAGGACTTCCGACTTCTCACTTGAATTACTTGAAAATAGTCTATGTGATGATAATCTCTTCCTTCTAAATCCTTTCAATTCGCTCTTCCCACTTGGTGTCAGTGTTGGGGTCATGCAGAGGAGGGGTATGGCCACATAGCTCTCCAGAGATGTGTGGCTTGGCTCTGTTCCTATGGGAGAATCCTCAGGAGCTCTCAAGGCCTTGGTGGCTTGTAACTGGGGATACTGGGCTTTGTGGCAGATAAGCAAAGCGCAGCAGAGCGTGTCTCAGTCAGCGTGCGGGATGGCATAAATCCTTTTATATTTAATAAGCTTCATTAGGGTAGTGATAACAGTTAAGGAAGAGGCATTCCAAAAAGTCTTGGGTTTTAATTATTCACGGGAGTGACACTGGAAAGGATGATAGTGTAGTAGTGTGAGCTACAGGAGCTAGAGGAACGGCCGCAATTATGGTACTTGGGCTGTAGCCATGGACATTTTCAGGGCTTGCTTTGCAGTTGGTCTTCTGCCCAGCTTTCCTCTTTGTGGATGCAAAACACACAGTAGGAACGTAGTTTTTTGTGTATGCTATATTAAAATAGCATTATAGAGAAGGCTGTGTTTGTTGAGCACCCATGAGTTAAGGACTGCCATAGGTAAGATGACGTGTACAATCTTAATTCATTCTTCTTTGTGCATGTGCATCATAGTGCAATCTTTAATTACATTAATTAAAGCTGTATTCATTGTGCATGATTAATTAAATTGCATTAATTTAGAAAATTATTTTTACAAGTCATTATGATTGCCTCTGCTTTAATTACCTTAATACTCACATTTCCTTACTTCTGAGGGCTTTGATTTACACTGTTTAGAATCAAATGCACAATTACTAGTTTCTAGGGGGAGTCTCCAGATCCCATCATGTGATGTCATACTGAGTTCTTCATAGTTATCAGCAGTACAGGACCCTCTAAATCTGCCACAGAAAACTTGTGTCCTTGAAATGTGTGGTAAATTGAGAACATTATTAAACTCCTTTGTTGTATTTCTGGGGTCTCCTATGTAGGAATGGGACTTCTACTTGTTATCCAGGATATTTTCTGACAACGTAAGAATGGGTAGATTACTTTTTCAGTACTAATGTTTCTTCCAACTTTCCATAAGCATAACTCTTTCTTTATTTTCTTTCCTTGATGTTTCTTCCTGTTCAGTTTGCCCGCTCTCTCTCTATGCAGTATCCTCTTGATCTTTCCTATGTCTACTGACGTCATGATCTTCAGCAAACTATTAATCTAATCTCAGTATGATTCTTGCTTCCTGTCTTTTTGCTCCACTATTTTCTTTCCCGTATGCTTGCACTTCTCATTGGATGCATTCCTGCCCAGCCAGGGATCCCCAATCCCCAGGCTTCTAAATCTAGAGTCTTGTCTTTATGAGCATCAGGTTTTCCCCAGTGTCCAGACTCTTAGTTACCAGAACTGACTCCTCATATCAGGCTTTTCTGTATTGTGGAGTCAGTTCTGGTGCCCTCTTTCTCGTCTCCCTGCTTGACTAGATTCAAGTGACTCCAATAAGAGGAGAGGTCATTTTTCTGCTGTGGTTTCGGAGCCTGGTTCCAGCATGTCTTGCACATTCCTTGAGGCTTGGTAGGATCAGTCTTTTGAGTGGTCAAAACTTGGAAGACTTATCTGCAACATGTCAAGAAACCTCACAAAGCTTTTCAAAAATTGTCGTGTTTCAAGTCCTTCTATTGTGGTCAGATCTCAAGACCTCTCTCCAAATGCTAGGGTGAAGTAATTTTATTTATTTAATTTTTTCCCCCTCAAATTGTAAATAAAATGACATTTTTCCTGGTCTCCTTCTCATGCAACAGCTGAAATGTTTTGACTGGAATGTTACAAAACAAATCAGTTGAAGGCAGCCAGCCAGCTTGGAAAGGACAAGGAGGTCAAAGCTCAGAATAGAATAAGCTACTAAATGCATGATCTTATAATGTAAAATGTTGAGTGACTTCTATATTAAGTGTTGATTCTTATCTCTTCCCTAATAGGGTGGAAGCTTAATTGTGCTTTGTACACACTTTATAACAATATTCTGATTGCTGCCTACAGCATCTTCTTGAATTCCTATTCCCTGTCAGGTGCTGAAAAAGGTGATTTGGGGAACTGTCCTATTTTGAGGCATCACAGGCTGCTGACGAGTCTTGCTTAGTATTACTCATCTCTTTTAAAGCCAAAAAAGAGCTTCTTTGGTTTTACTAGCCACTACTTCAGATAGGATTTATATTCTGTTTTCCCATTAATAGCCTCACTCAAAGTTAAAATTCCAACATTAAAAATCTGTTGTGAAAATAGATTTTCAAAAATGGAAAAATGTTCAGGTTACATTGGTACTGCTGCTCTCTTTTCCCTGTAACCACACATCAATAGCTGTGACTCTGCATAACAAATCTTTTCCATCCATATCCCCCTGTTTCTTTTTTTACCTCCCTACCTGCGCTTTTTTATCTCCTGTACAGTGAGTTTTGCTTTGAAAACTGTGTTTAGGGACTAGGTTGGCAGGATGATAGAAAAGGCCATCAGACCTTGTATCAGTGTGACTAGACTTTTCCTCAGGTGAAGACACAGAGGCAGAGAACTAAGGCATTATGGAGGTAAATAAACCTCTTGAAACACTGGGGTATTTATGCAGAGGGCTGCAGCCACTGCTGGCATATGCATTATGGCCTGTGTATGAACATCTCTGTGCCACCTGCACTGGTACCTTCTGAAACACTGCTTAAAGAAGGGAAAGGAAGTTCAGTAGCCATCACTTCACAGATGGAGGAGGTTGAAGTGAAACGTCACTGTGGCTTTCTCATTCATACTTCATGGACAAGCCAAAAACCAAAACAGTTTTGTGGGCATTTTAGAACCTGTTTCGGAACAGAGCTGATGATAATTTTTCATATTCTCTCAGGAAATAAACAAGAGTGATGCTTTCCATGCCACATCATGACTTTGTTACCCCCATGCTGTATGTCTTCATGTCCCGTTTCTGGCAAAGCAGCTGCTTCTCAAAACAACTGATGTGCAAACCCGAAACTTTACCTTTCCCTGGTGCACAGCCTTCTATCTTGCTACGAAGCTATGGAAAATTTTCTTTTCAAACAAAAATAAAAGTATAAAAAAAATTTAAAATTCTGAATAACTAAAGTGAATGAAGTGGTCATATGCAGAATGAAAGGAGAGACAGCCATTCCTTAAACAGAAACTTGTTTATGACCTTGCTTATCCTTGCAGCCCTTCTCTGAACCTTTTCCAGATCCATTATACCCTTTCTGAGAGAAAGGGACCAGGACTGTGTAAGGTATCCAAGGTGTGAGTACAACATGATTTTTTCTGGGTGCATAATAGTACTCTCTGTTTTGATCTTTACTCTTTTATTAGCAGTTCTGAATTTTTAGCACTTGATTTGCTTTTTTGAGTGCTTCCAAGAACAGAGCTCAAGTTTTTGTCACTATTAAAACTAGAAGTGGTAATGACTCATCTCACAGCCTGTCCATTTATATGTGAAGGAAAGACTGAATTTCCCATGTGCACCGCTTTGTGTTTACTTATATTCAATATTATCCAGTTGCTAAGTCTCTTGAGACTCTTGGACAGTTCTTTACCCTTAGTCTTCATCCTTGTTGCTTTGAATAACCATATCATCAGAAATTATGGCTCCTGTATTACATCATTTCTTTGGCATTAGACTTCATAAAGGAGACACAAATTTTGTACAGGAAAATTAGATGAGATGAAGGGGTCTCTATTGTGTCGCAATAGAGAGGTAACACAGGAAAGGCTAGTAGCCTGCCAGTACATGCTGTTATCTGTAGACAAATCCTGACAGGCACAGTTGGACTTTTATTGAAATCAGAGGAATGAGAGATAAAGCATCACACAATATAATGAGCTTAAGAGAATTTTAATTCCTTTGCACTGTTGTACATTGGTTCTGAAAAGGGAGAAGAACAATAAGCATGACACTGGTTTTGCTGTGTCTTGTCAGAAGTTACCATGGTAGGTCAGCTGCAGGTTGTGTTGATATCTCTGTGGAATGATATATTGTGCAGGTAGGTGTTGATATCTCTGTGGAAAAGAGTGGAACAGGCAGTCACTGAGAGTAACCAGTATGGAAAAAGCAATCTGGAAGAGGACAATGTCACTACAGCAGGCAGCAATGCATGCAGAGAAATTCTGAATGCCAGCCTGGTCTGGGGGGAAACACAGGCATGACAGTGATACAGAAAATGGAGATTATCACAGAGTTGGGTCTTGCAGACCAAGAGGGTGTACTTAAAATTGCAAATAGCTTAACTCTGTTTCAGAGTTGTTTTTCTTAGCAGTGAATATATTCTGCAGAAGTCACCGAGTGAGAAGAGGCAGCATTAGCCAGTTTGTGAGACAAGTCTTATTCCATTACTTAAAAGGAAGGCACGTGAGATACGTAAGCAAGAACAGTTTGTCAGTCAACATAGGAGGTGTGTGTAATTGGCAAACATGCACCTTGGAGCATGTTACTGCACTTATAAAATGACCATTTATTTCAGTTTTATTAAGGAATGTAAGTACCCTGCGCTTGCTTACAAAATTATCTCATATATATAGAATTGGAACACCGTTCTTTCATGCATTTAATATTGAAGTGTTCAAGTCTTTAAATACCCCTTTTAGTGCTTAAGTACCATTTTAATCTGATACCTGAGCTTCTCTGTTGTCCTTGTGGACAAATGACACTATTTGAATGCGTGTGAGGAAACGTAGCTGGCTTCATCATAGATATCCCCATTGATTCCTATTCCTTGTGCTCCTCTGAGTTTCCCTGCCTGTACCTAGAAACAGTGCATTTCCCAGGGGAAACCTCATTCTTCACCCAGAAACGCTGGCTGTAGAGGATATTACTCTTGAATAATAGTTTGGTTCTGTGCAACAGAAATCAGGATAACCAATTTATGAAAAGCATGTCTTAGGTAGATTCAGCAGTAGTGGCATGAGCTAAATTATCACTTTTATTTTGAAAGCAGCTAGTGGGGTTTCTTTTGTCTTGCTCATGTCATTTGCTATCAGAACGCAGACTTGCCACACCAGCAGGTTTCATGATAGTGTCTGCCTGCTCTCCAGAAAGTGTTGTCAAGGGACAGCAGAGTGCAAAGAATTGGTGTGAAGTGGAAATAGGTTGTGGTCCTCGCTGCACTTATGGCTAGTGTCATGCCAGTAGAATGACACCTTCATATTGAGAACTCCAGTATCCTTTGTGCATTGGGAACACCAGTGCTTATAACAGCAATGGAAACAAAGTAAACCAGCTCTGATTGCTGTAGGCACCCTCATTGAGGCATTAGGTGCTGTTCTGTCAGGGCTTCTCCAGAAATTCACTGAGTAACATGCACAGAGGACAAAATTCTTCCCTCTTCTATGACTGCGCAATCCCACTGAGTCTGAAGAACTTTCAGAATTATGACCAAAGGGGAAGTCTTGTGTTTCTTCTTTTTGCATTACTTTTATTTTTGGGTTACCCTTATTTCTAACAGCCAGAGAAGAAAAGGGAAGAAGCCGCTACTGAAAGTCCTAGATCATTTGCAGGATTTCTACAAGATCATTTGCAGGATTTGTAGAGGATAGGAATCTGTTCTGTCTTTGTTGTGCATGTGAAAATAGAGTATGTTTCACAGAAGATGCCACATCACAAATGGAGAAACTGTTTAAGCAGACACATTTCCACAACAAAGGAACATATTGACGTAATCTGCCAGCAGTGCTGTGACAGAACACAAATAATGTAAGTTCTTGGAAAAGGAAAATGTGAATTGGAGCCATTAACCTTCTGAGACACTGAATGTATTTTAAATTAAATGATTTTAATTAGTACTGTTCTGAGAGAATAGAAGTTGCGGTTTGATTCAGAATCGCCCGAATTTGTGTACCTGGCGTGCCACCTGGAGTTCTGGGCTCGTGGAGAAATCCAAACTCATTATTCAAATGGCAGCCTGTTGTTTGGGGGGTTTTGTGGTAAGACTTCCATGGGTTTACTTTTTATTCATGTGGATCTTATTCTCATAAAAAGACTGATACAAAAGATCTTAACCTGGAGCTTGAGTAGGTTTGCTGGAACTCCTTCAGTTCATGCTCGAGCCTTTATACCTCTTCTTTTCCCATAGGCCCAAGTTTGCATTTGTTTTCAGTGCTGGAATCGTTTATGCATGAGCTTTACTTTAAAGCTAAGCACGTATTTGAAGGTTTACAGAACTGGGATGTTAGGCACTAGAAAAAGGTGACTAAAGTTAGTATCTGATGAGGCAGAACTATACCACAGATACAAACTGGGTGAAACAGTCATTGTCTTGGCAATTCTGAACTCTTTTGATTTTAACATTGTCTGCTATATAAATATATGTATATAGTGTATTTATATAATACTTGTATGAATACAACCACTTGTTTTTTCGACTTTTCTCATGTAATAAAGCAATGAAAGAACTACAGCTTTGCTGAGGGAACAAATTGAGAAGAAAAGTGGGATATAAGAGCTCTCCCACCTCATCAAAGGTGAGGGAGAAAGTGAAAATAAATCGGGTATTTTCTCAGCCAGGTGGTCCTAGTGCCCTGAGTTGATAGCTTTCTGCACCGACACAGGCTGCTCAGTCACCTAAAGTAGACACTTCCACAAACTAAAGCTGTGTTTGCCAAGGGAGCTATTTCTATATGGAACAGTAGAATAAATCACTTCAAGTTCTGTCCTCATCCATGGTATAGTCATTTCCAAAGAGGCTGTTAGGTTTGGTTTATTCACATCTTGAATTCCATCATTTCAGCATCAGCAACCCATTCAGCCCTTCATGAAGTATATGGCTACTTGAAGGAGAGAAAAGAGCAGAATGTGCAGGTTCTGAAACTGAATTTGGTTTATTTTTTTGTGTGCGTGTGAGTTCCTTGAGATACAATGAAACAAAGACTTAGTAATACCAAACATTTTTGTGGCAAAATGGATTGTTGTGGTGATCTTCCTTGTGGAGGACCATAAAGGTAGTCTATTACTATTTTATATTTGCCTTGTTTTTTAATAGTTGTTTCAGCCATGCTTTTTCCTGCTTTAAGAAGTAGCTGTTGTACCTGATTCTGTTTCTTACTATCATGTTCCTGTGTGTTCCATGCTTTTGTTCGATTGTCATCTTATTCATACACACAAAATTATTACATTTTTTGTGTTTATCTGAATGGTAGCTGAAGCGTGTGAAATACCAGGATATATGGGATAATTTGATTTCTTTAAACATAAAAACCTGTTATCACTAATTTGGTAATTTCTTTGTTACCAAGAACTGGAATAAAAAACACTGAGCATTTGAAAGCTTTGTGCACAGGTTTTTAAACAAGTCTTCAGGTTCCCAAAACATGGGATCAGCAGATGGCAGTCAAACCAAAGTTCAGTGTGTTTGCTTGCGTGAGGATTTCAAAATACTGTGCTTGTAGGAGAAAGTGAAGAGAGCGAGAGACTGTGTAACTCAGTTGTGTCAGAAGAGCTGTTCTTACAGATTTGTAAATAGATATAGGTTTGTCAGACCTTAGAAAAGAGTAGCTTTGATTTCTGCCCATCTGGGATTTGCATGTGGTTTTTGTTTCAGGTCTTTGTACTTGGGAAGCGCTTGAATTTTTTTTTTACTGCAGCTGTGGGTGTTTTTAAAAGAACCCACTGGTGATTGGGTTGTCTCACTTGTATTCTAGAAAGCTGTCTATTTAAAAATATTTTCTTATGCAATGTGTGTGAGGAAAGAGCTTTGCTTTTATGCCTGGAGTGTCTGTCTCACTATGGGGTAATGTGGTTTTTATTAATCAGTTTATTTTTTTTATAAAACCCTGTAATACATTTCTTTAATTCACAGTGGTTAATGCTTGTAAAAGAGATACATTTTTTTGTTAGTTTTTAACTTTAATCGTGACATTTTGTAGAATACCAGCTAAGTGGCTGAAGTATATTCAGTATTGTATAGTATTTTTAGTTCCATCCTGTTGTAAACAGTTGTGACACTTGCACACCAGTACAGATGTATTTGAATAGTTGATGGAGTGGTTTCCTCAAAGTGCACCTTCCGTATGGCATCGTTGTTACAAGGCTTAGTTGGTGAAAGCATGAGAACTGAAAAGAGTTGCAGAGTATCATTAAGCATTTATTGTACTATTATTGTATTTTCATGTTTTTCTCACTTTACAACGCATCAAACTTCAATACTTGTTTTTATTGCCCTCTCCTCCCCCTCCCCCCCCCTTTTCTCATTTATATTATGAATTCCATCCTCTGTTGTGTTCTGTCTGCTATTAGGAGGGGAAGGGAAAGAAAAACCCAAACCAAACCAAGCCAACAAAACAAAAAACCTTGTGGGAAAAACACTCAAAAGCTTTTATCATGAGTCAGTATTTTCAGTTCACACTTCACATCTCCCTTTCCCCTAAAGGGGTTAACACTGCCTATTAATTGAAGAGCACGGTTTATACTAAGCATTATTTAACATATACTGGTGGTATTACTGTACTTCCTGTTTTGTATTCACAATAATGGGTTTCTGAAGAGTTGCCTTTGTGTAAATACCTCGCTGACATTTTAGGCAAGTATATTCATGTCTTGGAGTAAGCACGAAAGAGTAATGTGTTAGAACACTGCTAAAGAAGGAAATCTCTTTGTGTTTCATAAATGATACCCCTAAAGCCTTTTAAGAATATATGTTTTTAAATGACAGCTATGCATTTGTTTTGTTTCTTTACTTTTTGTTATTTGGGCTTGAATTGGCTCTAGTAAGCCAAAAAGGCTTAAAAAAAATTGTAGTTTCAGCAAGGAATCTTCTCTGTGACTGTAGTGCTTTGCCAGTGAGCCTGAAATACTGTCATACAGAAAAGCAAATCTGCAGAACTTATCCGTCTTAAAAGGAAGTGCAAGCTTCAGAATAAGCTTGAACTATTAATGCAAGTACTAATTTCCTTGTATATCTATTAACACTGCTTAAAATCCCTTTAAATAAGGGGGCTGGGAGGAACCCAGGGAGTGAGGATTTTCACCGGAATTCAGGTCCAAGTTTTGTCTGTAGTGGCTGTGGTACTGCAAGTTCTTATGATGGCCAAACCTGATAATACACAATGAAGATCAGGTCCGAACTAGTTAGGTTTTATTAGCAAAAGCCATTTTCTAGTGCTTACTGACCATCTGGTTGTTTCTGAAATTTATTTTGAGTCTCTAGAGAAGGAGAAAAAAATGAGAGATAAAGGCAATAGGGACTTATTTATGTCAACTTTGAAGCAAATAGAAAATATTTAGCTTCTATCAAGGGGTTGACAGTCCTCTAATAAGTTTATATTTGTTATTTATGTGTTTATAATGCACAATTTTGACATCATCGAAGTCTCTAAAAGAGTGATTTTGCAAATGATCCTTTCTAAGTCTTATATTTGCACTCTAGGTGTTATTTACATGTACCCTTCACACTGCCTGAGCTGCTGGGGGCACAAGTGATGTAGAACTGCTGTGCTTTGGAGGGAAATGCAGTGAGGGAGCCTCCTCTCCTTCGGAATAGCTCGGGGGACCCAAGGCAGACCACAACCCTGGCAGTGAATTTGGGCCATGCTTGCAGTCTGCTTTGCACTTTGCTCAACCCAAAGGAGCCGGGGTGTGAATGTAGCATGGTGGCATTTCACTTTTCCTGCCCAAGCTGACTCTTGGTCTAGGACTAAGTGACATGGCTAGCTGGGTCTCTTGAGCAGAGAGTAGGTTCTAGTGCCATGTGAGCTGCTGTGGTTCCCCTCCTGTTTTGTGCCTCACTTTCTCCTCCTCCATCATTTGAGCTTAGCAGTGTTCTGGGAATGGGTAAAAAACACCCAGTTCTTTAACATGAAACAAAAAGGGCCAGATCTTCTCGGATCCTCTGCATGTAAAAATACATGACAATCTGTAAAGTCTGGTAAGACTGTCTTCTGCTGTGGCAGATAAAAGGACGTTTTGCTTCTTTCAGGGTGGCCCAGTCTATGTAAATGATAAAGACCAAAAAATTTAATTTCCTTTTCTAAGGAAAACGTATTTTAGTTGAATTCTGCCACTGTGGATTGCCAGAGAAATGCAGTGCAGCATTAATCATGAATGACAAGGACGATGAAGTTCTGTAAGGGTATTTGCAGGTCCGTTTTGGTTTTTGAAGATAAGACTCAAGAGTGTGGGTACTCTGGTCATACTCCCTGCAATTTTTCTTCCTTGAGGAAAGGCAAACTACTTGCAAGGCTGCTGCAAAACCATGCTTATAATGACCACTTGCACTAGGCTTGAAAAGAACTTGTGTCCCTCTCTCTCTCCAGCACTAACTTCTGACCAATACATGTTACACAACATGGCGAGTCTGCACCTTACGTCACTTTGCATTGCCCACAGTTACTGGAAATGCTGCTCACCCTGGAAGCAAGTGATAGCCTCCATACTCTTCCCTTCCCACTTGCCTTCAGCCTCTTGCTGAAGGAGCACATGTAGGAGATTTGCCCATGTGGGGTGGCTGCCTGGTGTTCTCCACGTGATCATTTGGGAGCAGCAAGAACCTTATCTAAAGAGTTATCCCATCGAAACAGATGCCCTAAAAATAAGTCCCTGTCATGTGGCAATGGCAAAAGATACATGGAACTGAGGTGAGTCAAGCAGTTGGAAGGTAATATAAATTGTTTCTTTCGTTGGGAAGACGGTGTTGCCATTATGGCCATTTTGAAGTACTGCTTTTAGATGCGTGGAAACGTTGCTTTATGTTGATGAGGAAATGAGACAGTGGGGTGTATTCAAAAGTTGGTGGCAGGATAAAGCAAAGAAAGAAAAGTATAGGATATAAAAGAGAGAAAATAATATATGTAAGAATAAGAATATTACTTTTTATTATTATTATTGTTGTCTGACATGACACTGTGTAAACTGGGCCGTATCACTGATTCTGCTTTCTTGACCTTTTAGTTAGCTTTTACTGTAAGATGTAGGCACACAACTGCTGTCCAGGATGTGTAAAGTGGTTTCTTATGTTCTAGAATGCATAGAAAAGGAGGATAGTTACTTATCCTTCAAATTTAAGCTGCTAGCTGTAGCTTTACATATTCAACAGTTAAAATCTCTGATGAAAATACTGTGGAAAAACTCCTGTCTTTGTGCTCTCAGATTCACTTCAGTTTTCATCTGGTCTTAAATTACAGCCCAAAGATATCATGTGTTTAATCCTGAAATCATCTTAGTCCTGCTTTACAGTCTGAGAGGGAAAAAAAATGTGGGGAATTTCCTTTTAAGATACCCTTGCTTCCTGCTTTCTCTTTAAACTCCATACAAGATATGCTTCCTAGAGAACTGTCAGCTGGCAAAAGAGTAGCAGTAGCAATGTCATCTGCCCGGGCCCTGAAGTGAGAAGAAATTCAGTGGTTGCACTTTTGTGCAAGGTAACACAAATGACAATGATTTCTGTTAAGAGACGTTTATAAGTAACTTGGTAATAAATCTTCTCTAATTTCTATCTGCCTGCCTGAAACCCTGCTCACAAGGTTTGTACAGTTGTGACAGTGCTGGTGTAGCCTAACGTCCCCACGAGCTGTATTTCTCTAGCTAAGCTAGCAGAAGGCTCTGGCGGAGCAGCAGCCTACTCTGACAGGCGCAGGGTTGCTTCTGCTGATGTAGCTGTACCTCTTCCCTCAACCCTGTGAGCCAAGCCAAAAATAAAATAAAAAAATTGGGGGGGGAATCACTTGAGTTTGTGTAAGTAAAACAGGGAAGAAACCCCAGAGCCTGAATTCTTTCTCATTCTTTGACTGCTGTGATATCAAAACCTATAGACACCTATAGGAAATAATGTCCAACATTAACTGCTCTGAACTGAAATATTCTAGATTTGCTCTTTGTTTTGGTCTGACTTGTTCCTTTAAGTTTTCACGACAGTGTTGTAGCTGATTCTGAGAATTAAAACAAAGGGACTAGTTTGTAAAGATGAAATCAAGTCTCTGAAAAACTCCAGGCTCTTCATTTTTGGAGCATGGGTTGTGATCCAGACAGGAGAATTGCTTTCCCTGGGAGGAATCATCTAGATTTGGCCATGGAAAATATATTTGCTCAGCAAATTTAATCAGCTTATCACAATATGCTGCAAACATCTTCTCTGTGTTTTTGGATAGTCTGGACAACGTACTGCTTTCTGTGTTAACTGCAGTCTCCTGTGATGCCTTTTGTTTGCAAAGCACAAAGCTCGACTTCGGGCGTGGGGAGAGGGAAGATGTGAGAACTCAGAAGCTTCTTCTCTGTCCTTTGTGGTAAAGAAAAGGTCCAAAGTCTCCCCCCGAAATCGTGCATATTAGTCTCTTGAGTGAGTTACCAGTTTTCTGCGTTTCCCAGTGGTTGTGGCGCGGTGTCGCAGGCAGAAGGCAAGCGAGGAGCGCTCGCCCTGTTGGCGAATGGCACGACTGAGATGTTGCCTGTGGTCATATTAGATACTTGTGGAGAAGCAGAGGTCTAATTGTAACTGTACCAGAGCTCTTAAATAGCATCCATTTAGTCACCCCGGCTTTCAGAGAAGTCTGTGTTTGGTTGTGATGCTGGTAACCACTGGACCACATTCCTCCTTAGGGGCCAGAAAAAGAAGCCAAGTCTTAAAAGAAATAATTTCTCTGCTGCCTTGTAAATAGTAGCACAATCCACAGGCTACGTATCTGCGGCAGCGCTTTCGAGTGGCTGGTCCACATACAGAATAACATCCTCCTGCTACCACAAATTCTTCTCATCGTCCGCATGGAAAGTGTCTGCTCTGTGGATTGACTATTTATGTTAGTATATGCAGGAGGGCTACTGGGAGCCCTGGTGATAGACCAGGACCATGTTGTGGTCTTGCACTGTGCAGAAAACCCCTGTCCCTGCGCACCGTAAGAGATGAAGACCCCAAACTGCCGTTGTGTCAGCAAGGTGCCGTGCAACACGCTCTCTCGTTCTTGGGGGTAGCTCTTCTTTTAAGCTTCAAATAATACGTGGAGACAGTCTGATAAAAGACACTTTAAGGTTGTAAATCCAGATGCTGGGAGCTTAGCAGATCTGCATGGGCAGCTGCAACCTTGTTTTGTTCTCCTTTGTGTGCATGTTGTAGGGTCCCGTCTGTGATTTCACGAGCGCGAAGTATTTGTTTGAGGGATTACTTATGGGTGGCTCGATGCCAGTGAACATATCTACTCCGAGCGCAGCAACAATCAGAAAACAAACAAAGAGTTAAGATATATGCTGAACAGTATAGGGATGATATAAAAATAGTTTGGTGTTATGCTCTCAAATGGAACAGTGTGGCCAGTGCTGCGGAGGAGGTTCAGAGATCAGCAATCTCAATTGTTTGGGGAGTACAACAACTTTCAGATAAGAGAACGTGGCTTTTATTGTTACAATTTTGGCTGAATGTAAGTAAAAAGAAAGCAAAAATGAATGCAACAGTGATAGGGAAAGAAGGTAGAATGAAAATTTCTATTTGTATTCCTTTTAACTTGCAGGAGATAATTATGTTGAGTGGGTAAGTGACTAACTGGTGGCTAACAGTGCAACTGGCTAAGGAAAGAATTGAACTTTTAAAGGTATCAGAGAAGAGAAATAGCTCATAGCAATCAATCTCTGCCATACACTGTCATTGGGATGAGCATTTTAGCCAGATTACACAACAGATTTTCTATTTAATCAGTTAATAAAACTATCAAGATTTTAAGAATAAATATTATATAAATGTGTTTTGTCATGTCTGTGTTATAAACTCTAAGTCCTTATAATTGATGCGATTAGTCACCTTCTGCTGCCTGGAGCTTGAAGGGTCCTCACCAAGTGGAA
This sequence comes from Actenoides lindsayi, assembly GCA_025331215.1. Taxonomy (NCBI): domain Eukaryota; kingdom Metazoa; phylum Chordata; class Aves; order Coraciiformes; family Alcedinidae; genus Actenoides; species Actenoides lindsayi. Next base: position 110,917 of record WTSP01002981.1, read on the forward strand.
ACTGAAGGGGTTTGATACACGAACAGAAGCAAAGGTGGTCATCTGTGCTGTGGTAACTCTTCCTTTGTAGGGCACATCCTTCTTTATTTGCTGTGGTAAATGTGTGGTAGCTTTACCCATCTCATTTTGAGTCATCGGCTGCTTTGCAGGGAAAATGTGCATTTCAGCCACCTCTGTAGGGAAGCTGAGAGGCAAAACGTGGGTGCCACATAGAAAGTGTAAAAGGAAAACAACTTTTTGTCATCAAATAAATCACAGTGGTTCCGAGTCAGTATGTATATGCTCAGCTTGAAGGATGGAAAGTATGCAGGTAACATTTCTTAGCTGGCAGCAACCTCTCTGTCAAAGAAAAGGGTGAAATGAGATGTCAAAATAGTCAGCTACTAGTTTTGTATAACAGTCGGTGCTCCACTTTTTTTTGTTGTTGTTTATAGCAGTTTTTTGCTTTATACAATACTTTGACAGAATACGTTGTTGCAAGCTTTTTTATTACTATTTTATTACTGCTTTTATAATGATGGCTGCAGAAATATTGCCAAATCCTTCATGGTGAGCTGTAGCCAAAGCACATGGGATTAATCAATATGCTAAATTCTGGCTCCTGCAAGGAGGAGGGTGCAGCAGGGAGCCAGAACAGGGGTTTTGCTATTTTTTGTGTGTCTTAGTGGTCGTTATCTGGAATGGCAGATGAGATTCTTGGGGGGGGGTGATATCAGATGATGTGTAGAGAAGGCAGATGATGGAGCAAGACAAAACCCATCTCTTCCTCTTGAAGTTGTCTGTTCATGTGGTTCAGGAAGGCTGGTTTGCAAGTCAAAGTAGATAGTGATTAAGCTGTAGTTAACCAAACTTGAATAATGTAATCCTTCATATTTTAGTAGGTATCTGTGCATTTTTACTTCAGTTCTAGTGTTCTCTCCCTTATCTCAGCTGTTTCATTTTAGCATGTCAAGGAAGAGGAAGAAAAGAGACTGCAAATATGTAGGGACAGTCCTGTGCCTGTGGAGCAGATGACCTCTAGGACATACAGCTGAAATCGTTGAAACGCCTTTGAGCTTGGCAGCTTTCCGTTTGCTTTCCCTTTTCCTTCCTTTTTTAGTCCTCCAGTAATAGGTCCCTTGTTCCAAAGAACAAAACCAGCACTTAGTGGTCATTCAGAAAGATTCATTAAAAACAGGAATGGAGTAATTGTAAACAGGCACCCCCCTCCTATCATCCCCACCACCCCCTCACCAACCCCCCCTTCCATTCTAGCCCAGGGCACAGCAGCCTTGTGTTGTCTGGCTCCAGACAATTTTGGGGAGGAAAAAAAAGCACAACAGCCTTAGGAGGTTAAAATAACCTTTCCTTATTCAGCTGTTGCAGTACTTTCTTAGACAACTGAGAAAATAACCCAAATTTTAACTTTTTAAAACACACATTTTAACTGATAAATGTTCTCTTGTAGTAAAATCATAGCGTGACTCTTTTAGCACAGCAACCACTTCTGTTTTACTGTAAGGTTTTATTGCAAAAGGTAAGAAAGGTGGGAAACAGCAATAGGAAGCTTCACTATGGCAGTTTTCTCATAGACTGGGGTGAAGGGTGGCTAATAAAGCGATGATTCACTCAGGTTGTCATTTTTACAAGAGCTATCCACTAAGTATTGCGGCTTGTTAACCTTTGTGCTTACCAAGAATTACTGGCAGCGGAATAGGTTGCGAGGAGTAGTGGTAATTTGCTGGATAGGTGATGTTCATGGAAATCATTTGATTACTAAGAGATTTTTTTAATTACAGAAGGGAGCTGAAGAAGTGCTCTGGGTTCCTGTCCTCCTCCCGCCCCTATAACTCTGCAGCTGTGGAGCCCTTTCAGAGTGCATCCTGCCTCATCAGCTCTGCCCAGGACTGGACTAAAACACCACGGTTTTAAGTGCAAAAACAGGTGCAACGTATTCTAGCACTTGCAATTACTCCAATATTTAGCTTTTTATTGCTGGCAACCAGTGTGAACTGAATGATGGGTGGATACAAAATAATTACAGCGCTTTTGAGAGACAGATGGGTTGGCAGTGCTTCTTGTATAAACTGTTTTATTATCTGCACTAGTGTGAGAAGAACTTTTCAGCCGGGAAACCAGAAGACTTAAAAGCAGGACAGTGGATGTGTTTGCCTGACCTGACAACAGGCTGCACAGAGATAAAGGAGATCTGAATGAGCCAGGCCAGGTATCAGGGAATGGTATGGTGGCAAGAAGAGTAGCGTTGTCTCTTTGTGCGGTGTGGAGAAAAGGGTCTGTGTTTAATCTGAGGGTTGCATTAATCACACTGCGTGACTGGTACCTGAATTAACTTGCTCTGAATTATCCTGGGTATCTTCTCATGACCCAGTATTTTGCCAGGGGGTAGGATATAAGTGGAACTGCTGTGAGAGGATTTTACTGAAAGGTTCAGGTGCAAAAGCCGTTGGGGCCTAATTACAGCACTGCTGTTGCCATCATGATAGGACAGTGTAACCGCTTAGAAATAAATACCATTAGAAACAACCTAAATCCATCTAATTATTTACTGCCGTTATGCGATGAAACTTTTCTTTTGGTTAGGATCTGTTCTGTTTCTTTAAATGCTTTTCAGAGTGCCCATTTCCCCCCCCCCCCGCCTTTTTTTTTCTTTTCCTTTTTTTTCATTTTCTTTCCCTAAAGCAGGAGAGGCCATAGCAGGAGCATGTGGGGAGGGACAGTACTTGTAGGGTCTCTTCACGTAACAAATGCGAAGAGACAGGTTTTGTGCGCGTGCCGCCGGATTGATAGGATGTGGCGTGGCTTCTTTCACCTTCAGCCTAACCTCGTGGCAGAAGACAGTATAAGTGGTCCCATAAGTGATAGGTATATAATGGGAAGTCATGCGTGGCTGTTGAGTCAAAGCTCCACACCTGTTCCGTGTCATAACAACTTCCTTTGCGCATTGGGGGAGCAGCGGAGGGGAAACCAAGTGCCCTACTTTTCTCCTAAGATTGCCAGAGGCATTATGTCCTTGAGTCAGTAAAAGCTCTCAGGTTAAGCACGGGCATTAAAGAAATCGATTCGTACTTCTATAGTTCACTCTTTAGGTGCTCAAGAAATGGCTTCACAACTGCTGTTTTATCACAGGAATGGCTTTTTTTTAAAAAAATAAACCCCATGTTTTATTATGCATTCCTATCTCAAGTGCTTTGGGTTTTTGCAAACATATCTATCAATGAAAAATATATTCTGTCAGTTATTTATTTATTTTAAGTATGATTTTTAGGTCCTCAGGCCTTTACTTCTTTCTGGAAAATCAGAACAGCTTTCTGTTCTGTTGGCAAAGCTTTGACATAACTCTTTGGCTCATCCTCCTGACCTTCCTTAGAACTATGTGAATGTCTGCAAAGACCATTATTATAAAGGCCTCTGAAATCGCGCTGTGATGAAGGATAATAATTACTTTTTGCACAACTTGAATTTTTTTTTTCTTTTAACTTCACTAAGTAAGCAAAGAGTTCTCAGGAAAAAAATTTTGAGCAATTTCTTATCTTTTTTTTTTTTTTTTTTTTTTTTTAAAAATATTTTT
>WTSP01002981.1:124203-239120 GCA_025331215.1 Actenoides lindsayi
CTCTGCAATCCTTTTTTTTTCCTTTTGAGACATCTTTCTATTCTCTGGAGGGCCTCTCCTGTTTGCTTTTCAGTTCCTTCCCTTGGGTTATTCTTCACCAAGCTTTGCGTGCTTCCCCCCCCCCCCCCCAAATCTTTCTCAATTGTTTTTCTCTGAACCACAACTTGCCCTTTTCCACCACTAATGATGCTTTTCCTTCTGACTTACTCCTTTTGTGAACACTGGCCTATTCAGTGGCTGAATTTCTCCCTTGCTCCCAGCTTGACCTTTCTGCATTCTGTTGACTTCATGCTTTCAAATTTTCTCCTGCTTTTCCTCCTTCTCTTTTTGTACTTCTCCTGTCTTTTCCCTGGCACTGTATTTCTCCATCTTAGTGTGTCCCACCCTTCCTGTTCACATTAGCTGCTTCTCATTTTGTCACTTTGGACAAAATCAAACACTGTTGTAAGGAGATTTCCAATTGTATTTTCCTTTTCAATTTTTTCCTCTGTTATATGGTTTCTCTGGTTCTGCTCCTTTTCCAGTTATCATTTGCTGTCTGAGGTTTAAAAAATTAATAAATTAGTGACTGGAGAGGTACCGAGTCAAAATAGTTATTCTCAAAAAGTGAAAATAAATTTAAAAAAAAAAGTATCTTGAAAATAATTCATGCCAAGAAAATCAGCATTTTCACATCAACATCTTTTCCTCCCAGTTCTACAAAGCTGCAAAAACTAATGAAACGTCTGATGAGTTTGTTTGATTCCTGGTTGACTGACTTTTAGGAAGGCTGTAAATGAATTTATGGTGTATTAAATACCACAGAACCCACTGCAGGAAAGCAACATTATGTTCCATCAGCTGGGAAGAATCGTTAACTGGAGTTAGTGTCAGCCTAGGCACTGGGTAATTAGCATGGCAGGGAATGGTGACTTGGGAGCAGGTTCAGGGGCATCTACTTGGAGAACTCTGATCACCTTCTTGCTCTTAGTATTGGAAAAGCCTTTGCCACAGGAAATCTCAGGTGTGTGAAAGGCAGGGAGTGTTCCACACTGTCTTGTCTCCCCTGGAGGTGGCACATACAGAAATGTTGTAGTTCTGCCCTTCTGGTGCGTAAGGGTAATGTGAGCCAGCAGTGGGGATGATACTGGCTCAGTTACCCTTGGACATGGTATGATGCTGTAGACCTAATTTCCTGGTGAAACCAGACTAAAATACGTCAATGATCTCACGACTTTGAAAATAGCATTCAGGAAGCTGAAGACTGATGTATGTTGTTTTTTTCTGTGCTTGGTTTTTTTTTAAGTTCCTTGTTCTAAATTTCAAGGGTTTGGGTATTTTCCTAAGTTCTATTTTCCTCTTATTCCTTTTACCCACTCCCAGAATTTTCTTCAGTTGCATTTCTTTCTTTACTAACTGTTGTCCCTTCCCCACCTCTGCACTTCCTTCCCAGATTTCCCGTTTCTGGTATTTCTTGTTTTGAACTGACAGTTGCTGTGTTATATATCGAATCTTTCTGGTTTTTGGGTTTTTTTTATGAAACTCTTTCAGTGAGTTTTTTTCCTTATCCTCTCATTTCTAATCTTTGTGACTTCTTCCTTGCTTCTCCCTACTGCCTATCAAAGCAAAGTCATTGTGTTTTCAATTCACATTATCACCGTCTTTTAACTGTTCAGATCCTTTTCTGAAATGGGTAAGTGGTTTCTTCGGTAACAAAAGCCGTGATGACACCCTGCTTTTCCTTCCCCCTCTCTGCAATACCCAGTCCATTAAAGTTACTACAAAGGGAGAAATGGAAAAGACCCAGTGATGGCAGAAGTGGGTAGCACCATTGCTTCGGTTGCCATAGAAACGTAGTTGGCAAGGAGCATGCGAGTATCAAGAGATTTAGGTTATGATATCTATTCAAATATATTGTGGGTTTCGTGCAAGTTGGCAGCAGAATTGAAGGGTTAATCTCAGCTATCTGTTTTTTTGGCTGCTCTCTTAACCTTCCTGGTTGACCTGTTTGCAAAGACGTTCTACGACATCCAGTCACTGCCTTCCAATCGTCCCCAAGGGTAAAATTCACCGTTTAATTCTACAAGTGCTTATAGACAGCATGTGTTATAAAGGTACACAGAAGACTGTTGTCCTTGCTCTGCAAGTGTTAATGGAACCAGTGTATTTGTCAAGAGGGGAAAATACAGCTACCCCTGTGTAGAAAGCAAGTTCTCTGACTTGGACTGGATGGAGAAAAAGGCAGTATGAATAAGTATGTGTGGGGAAAAGAATATTATTAGCTACATTGATTCCCTTCTGGTCTATAGGATATATATACTTGGTGAAGAAAAAAACCCAACAATTCTGATTTTATAGTATCACTTTTAAATGACAGGTAAAGCCTCGTATCAAAAATAAATCACAGAATGGAAATCACATTGTGTGACACCTTGTAAAGCATCCTGTTTCTTATTTCCTGCATTACTACTTCTTTCCTGCTACTGTCACTTTTGCAGAATTTCTCATACTTGGGATATTCAGCTGGTAGGAATAAATTAGGAATGTGTTTTATGGTAGAGATGATGGCTATTAATTTGTTAGGCCAACTTCTAAAATTCAGTTTTATCAATTTGATATTTGGGTCTCTTTGCAGGAAGGTACATCTTTTCAGAAGGTGATTTTCCTTTTCTTTGTGGCAATATTGCTTATAAAGATATTTAACTGTATTTCATTTATGTGAACTTTAGCATCTCATTGTTTTTGCCAACAGAGGGAACCGTATAAAACAGTTCTGGATATGATCATAACATAATAATATTAAAGTAAGCATTGATTTTTCTAATCTAATCTACTCAGTAAGTAATGAAAATGGAAGGAGCATTTTCACTTTGTAAATAATTTTTTTTTTCTTCTGTGCTTACAGATTAGAGTGTTAAATATAACAGTATTTTTTATTTAAAGCCCTGTTAGTTTTCTGCTTGAATGTGCAAAATTTGCTGTACTTAATTAAAAAAAACCCTTTATCCCAGCTGTCTGCTACTGTTGCTTGTGACTAGCAGCAATAAAACAGTTAAAATGCAGGCTGAGTTTTTGAAGGAAGTGTGAGATTAGCTGGAGTGCTAATCCTGCACCAGTGGATGTCAGGGAACACCAGCTTAGAGCTTTCCTGTAAAACTGCTACCAGAGCTACATAAATAAGGCTCTCAGCTGCTTTCAAATTACAGGCAGATTGAGACCATGAGAACACTTCCTAGGGAAATAACTAATGTTTCGGCACTTTGAAACTCCATTGGCAGTTGAGGAAATAATCTGTTATGTAGGTCATGGAATATTTTTCTCCCTTACTTTGTACCCATTGCACCAAGTAAGGCTTCCCCTCTATTAAATGTTACTTTTTACAGTCATGGAAGAGACGCTTTTCCGCCTTGCGCGTGTTGTAGCTATTGGCGTGGGGCAACAGGGACTAAACGTATTTTGAGTCTAATTGCAAGTGATTGGTTTTTCATTTTTCCTTACATGCCTTTGTTGAAATTCTACTCGTTTGACATGTTTTGTCCTAAAGCACTGCCTGTTTACAATTCAGTACTTCTATTAGCTTTAAGGCCCGGCTAAGCAGATCCTGTTCTGTGTTAGTCAGTGTCTTAGTTCTTGACAGATGTTGCAGGAGGAATCTGATGGATATGACATTGACAGCATTAGAGCTGCAATGATGAGAGATATTCTGTATCTTGTCAGCTTATGGTAGAATCAGACCTCTCTTTTAGTAGAATGCAACAGTAGCTGTTTTCCACTATAAGTAACAGCTACGGTTTTGGTTGATTTGTTTGGGGCTTTGTTTGTTGGGGTTTTTATTTGTTTAATTTGAGGGGGGAAGCAAGTCTCTCCCCCAGTCTGAATTTGTCAAATAAATTGTAGTTGTTAACAAAATTTATCTTAAGTGTTTGGATCCATAAGCATGAGGAGATAAACATCAGTACTTCTCAGACTAAGAAGGCTAATTTCTAGTTTTTATGCACCCAGATGTTTTGAATTTATTGGGTCTACACTGAAAACCGTGGGTGAATTTGGCCCAGAAACTACATGACTTAATCATAGAAAGTTGTGTTATCTTATGAGAAAGATAATTTTCATGACTGATTTAACAGTCCCTGAGCTGTCCAGCGGTTCCCAAACTAGCAGTCAGAAGAACTGCTGGTGTTTGCTTTCCTTTTCATTTCAAGTTAACAGGAAAGGGACAAATGAGCAGTGGAAATAAAGGCTTTATCCTCCAAGGAAGTTATTTGATCCTGTGGTGGCTGTCACAGTGTAACTCCTCACGGGGACACTTGTACTCTGGGATGAAGACTCCCTTTTTTTTCTGTTTTGTTGTGTACAAAATACAAGCAGAAGCAGGTAAGAAGCATTAATCCTGGAACACAAGTGTCCCAACAGGATTAGTGTAGCCACTAATGAGTTCGTAGACAAGCCTGAAAGGAGAGTGAGTTCAGGCAGTCTGTATTCTATTAATTTTCTTTTAAAAGTTCAAAACACTCATCACCATGCCCGAGGCAAAGTTCAAAGTTGAGGGCTACTTCATTATGATCATTTTTCCATACCTGCCATCATCCCTGTGGGTATCACAAAGAGGTTCATGCATATCAGGAGAGATGAGGTGGTATCTACTAAATGCCAAGTGGTGTGTGAAGCTGCTTGGAGTATGGGAGAAGGGCAGGACCTACCAAGCTTGGTGGAAAGGCTCCAAGGGTCTCATTCAGGTACGTATCAGGCCCCAAAATTGCAGCAGTGTGTTCATCTGTAACTATCACAGACTTTTGTGGTAGGAGTGCATTTGCTGTGAGGTAAAGTGAAATGAGATATGAGCTGCCTTGCTTCCAGAGCTTGGGGTTATTTAGCTTGTACAGTCATTCTTGACTTTCTTTTTTTGTTTCTCTCATCAGTGAAGGCTTGTTCTTAGGGATAGAAATCACAGTGGCCTCAATAGGAAAGAAGCTGCCGACAGCTTTACTGTTCTTTCTAATTGCTGTTATTCTTTGCTAGGAATGTTGCTTTTCCAAAAGTATTTCTGTGGGCAGCGGGATTCTGACAATCACACCCTGTTTAAAAGGTGCTGTATTTTGTTAGTAAATCTCTCACTACTTTTTTTTTTGCCCAAGTTATGCTAACGTAGAACTTGCTGTTCACTTTTTTGAGTGTATACGACCCTGAAATAGTCCCCACCCTGCTTTATAGTTGACATTCTGATATGTGCACAAGGGCTAATTCTGTAGGAATATTGGATCCTCAACAATAACAGCTTGAATTTTAAAATATTTTTCCAAGCTCACATACAGGCAAAACAATATTCATGCTTTATAAAGAAATGGCAGCATAAATCGTATTTGTCAATCATGGGAGAATACTTAAACCTTGCATGACAAATTCAGTTATACTGATGGCATGAATTTTTTTTTCGAGGTTTTCATGTCTGAAGCGAGAAGTCTTCTGAAGCCGATCGCATTTGTAATATATACCATATGTGGAGCCTTGTTCTTTATTCTTAATTATACTCTGCAGGTTGCTGATTACATGTGCCTCTTGAGTATATACTTTGGCATCCACAAGCGTAAACAAAGCTGCAGACACTGTGTTTTCCTCTACCAGCAACGTGATGTGTTTGTGAATTAACTAAGTAGCCTTGAGTTCTGCGTGGGTTTCCCCATCACTGGAAAGGCAATTTATTCCTTTAATGAGACTGGAGATTCAGAATGGAATTGAAGAGAAAATGTGGGTTGATACAAGAACTTGTTAATAGCTAAGTGAAATTACTGACTGCCTCAGCTGAAGGTTTTGAAGGAACAGTTTTAACAGCTTATGAACTCTTTGCTTTCTTTTGACGGTACTGAGGTGTTGGGAGTGATTGTTTTCTTACAACCTCTAAGGAATACTGTGCCCTTGGTTTTTGGTAACTGAGAAATCAATGAACTAGAAAAGAAGGCATCTCTAGAAGTGGGAATGTGTGATTTGGGAAAGATCACGTGAAGATTCTGAGGTTTAGAAAAGATCAAGCTGTGGGGAGAAGAAACCACCAATTTTTCTAGACTGGCATAAAATGATTCACAGCAGGAGGGATATCAGTCATATCAGCAGTCATATCCTACTGCTGAGTGAACCTTTTTAGCCAAGTTCAGCAAATAGCCACATGAAAGTTTAAATAGGGAAACCAAGCACAACTCCAGATGCAACCTAGAAATGATCAAGTATTGGTTCATGGACCTTATTTCTGTCTCATTCCTATCTACTGTGCTTATCCTTTGCCACCTTGCGCGTTTTCATATCCCGAAGGGAACTTTATCTTGCTGCAGGGTGCTTTATCTCCTCCTCTATGGGTCTTTACTCCTCCTGGCTCCTGAGGGGACATGTGCTGTTCCCCGTCCTATTCCCCACATCTCCTTCCTGAAGAGAGGGACCATTCAGAACCAGCTGCTCTTATCAGAAGTTCACACGGTACCTGGCGATAGAGCAGGAAAGCATTTGAGGTTGTGTGTAGGAAGGAGAAAGGACCCCCTTGAGGCTTTGGCATGTGTTTCGTAGGCATGGTCACAGGCTCTGAAGGCACCAGATGGTGGGAGGGAGCCCCTTTTAGCCCCAGGTCACCATGGGACTCCTGAGGCATCTAGGACCAGTTAGGCATGCTTGTGGATTTTGTTCCCCTTGGTCCTGTTTGGATGTACAGCAGGGACTCAGCCATGGTCCAGTTCTCCTTTGTAGTTGCAGAGGAAGTTGCTGACTGGAGATAAGGTTTCTGCAGATCCGGACCAGATCAGACTGCAAGTCTGGCGCTTGGCTGTAACTGCGCGAGGAAGTCCTTCAGCATCAGAGTGAAATGAAACGCAGGTCAGAGACTATGGGGTCAGAAGACAAAAACTGCCAAGTTAGCTTGAAATTCCAGGTCAAGAGTTTTTCCTCCTTTCATTAAACAGAGCAAAAGGCATTTCTGGTTACCAGGGATACTGATAATGTGGTAGCATCTAGAGATCTGCATCCTTTTGTCCTCAGCCTTGCACGGGCTGCTCGTGCTCTGAAGAACTTTCTTGGAATTGAGACTGATGCCTGAAAACATATTGCCAGGTTTTTTATGCAAGTAACCTGTGACTTACCTTAAAAGAAAAAAAGCCCTGAAAACCTTCATATCTGAGTCTCTGTCTATTTGAAAACCTTCACATCCAAATGTTTTTTTCAAATTAAGTTACACATAATAAAAAACACTCGATCATATACAGGGTAGACAAACCCATGTATTTTCCAGAGCCCACAGGCTCATAACTGAAACCGTCCTGGAAAGGAGAGAGGGTTGTTCCCCTTGAGAGCATTCTCTCCTTCCTTCTTTACTGTGATTTTGTAACCTTGTCTCTCTGTCAGTGGTTTCTCGGCTTCTTCATCTCAAGCTCCTGTCCTCTGCTTGCTGAGGAGCTACCTGTGTGCAGGAACATGAGCATTATTGGAATGTCAGTCCTTTTTTCAGCCTCTTTTCCCCCATAAAGTGGACTTGCTGTTGGTCTGCAAAACACAATCGGATTTTGTTTGTTTCTCAAATGGTTCAATTTGTTGATCTGAATGATTTAGCTTCCTAAATCTTCTGGCTAACATATTATCTTTAGATTTTTTATTAATAGTCAGTACTTTTAGTAGTTGGTATTTTTGCAATCAAAATAGAGCGTGTATATGTATATTTTTGGAGACACTCTTTCCCTTGCCATTCTGCCTCGTTGCATACGACCATGTGTCTCCACTGTTAGGAGTTGAATGTTTTGGTTCCATCTGAATTAAAGCTGTATATCTGCTTTCCTTTCTCAGGTAGTGGAGACTTTACATTGTTTAGCTACATACTTTGGTTTGTCCTTTTGAATTTACCTTTTGTTACCTGTCCATGTTTGTTTGCAAAGTTACATACTTGATGAGACTGCAGCTCGGTGGCAGTGTGCCACATATTCTTAGTTTTTCTTGGAACATTTAGTTTAGGAAGTGGACTAATTAATGCGTAAACATTGTTTAGCAGAAGAACTCCAATTAGCACTGGTTGGCCCAGCTTTAGTGATAAACAAAGTTAGATGCACGTCAGTGTTTGTCCTAACAGTTTATAAAGTCTGTTTTGTGGTCCTAGGGGACAGCACACAGCAGATACATTAAATAGTCGTTGCAGTCAAGGCCATGAGAAAAAGCTTACTGTGTCAAGCTTAATAGGCTGTGCATGATACATGAGCAAGCTCATTTGGAAGCCTTCCATTAATCTTAATTATTTGGAAATACTAACTAAATTTTCCCAAAGTGTGTCTTTTTCTTACTACTGACTATCTGCTACCATATGAAGAAGAAAAAAAAAAAACCCACAATCACAGTCTTCAATTATTGCCAAGTAATGGATTTTAGGTTTTCAGTGTGTATTTCAGTGTCAATGTTGTATTTCTCTCATTTTGTTGAAGCCTAAAACTGAGCTAGATTCTTATCAGTACAGGCATAGGCAAGCATCTTGCCCCAAGAAAATCGCTGTCCTCATTTTGGTGTGATAAAGAGGTGGGATAAGGTTGGACTACCCTTACGGTAATAGTGCAGGTAGCTGAGTGTGGTAACGTATGCATGCTTTGGTGGTTCTTACGGGAGGGGTGCTTGTTCAGCTCTGGCAGGCTTATCTACAAGAAACTGGAGACTAGACAGTTGTTGAAGTGTAAAATAACCATTCCTTTTTTCCTGCTCCAAATGTTTTGAGTTTTTTGGTTTGGGTTTGTTGCTTTGGTTGTTTGTTTTTTTTCCTGGTTGTCCTATAATTTCCCTAGGCCTGTAAAGGAGCAGGGGAATTGGAGACAGTGGGTAAATTCATGTGCAAGTCCTTTGTGTTGTACCTTTTAATTTATGAAACACGCAAACTGGAGCTATGGTTGACTCTGGTAGAGGTATCTCTACATTGTACTCAGTATTAGATGACTAACGTAAATCTAAAATGCTCTATATGTGCTAAAAATACTTAAAGTAATTGAGTTAATCCTAACTCTGTGAGAGAAGGAAGCAGGGAAGTAGGTCCTAAAGTTTTTCTGGATCAGCTGTGTTTATATTTCAGAAGTTACTATAGCTATGGGAATCAAACAGGACCATTTATATATGACTTGTCATTAAACAGTGCAGGATGTAGAGCTGCCCATTTACTCAGCCCGGTGTGGTTAACTAAGAGAGTGAGATTGTCCACTCACTGGGAAGCTAACCTCATGTTCAACTATTTATTGCACTGTCACCCACCCTCCTGCTGTGCCAGTTCCGTTCTGGATGAAATAATTTCTACTTCAGCTGCAGTAGGACTCTGTGTTCCTCAAATTAGATTAGTTGCAAGTTTTTTTTATAGCAGTTGGAGAAAATCCTTCCTCCAAAAATAAACACTAGAATCTACTGCTGAAACCAAGTTGCTGCTGAGGAGGATGAGATGTGATTGGTGCCTCCTAAGACATGGTTTAAGTTACTTGTTAGATGTAACTAAATGCATTCACGTTTTCTAACATTTGTTCTCCCTTTTGTGAACATTTTACTAGAATATTAATATTTTTTGAGTTATGTCTTCTCATTCCCCAATGAATGTTTTTTTCATTGTATCCTGCTTTCCCTTTCTCCTCCTTTCATTACTCCCTTCACAAACTACTAATAATTCGTGTGTGACTGCAGGCCAGATTTCAGTTTAACAGTTTTGTGTCAGACACTTTACTCAAACAGTTGAAGAATTATCAAATGAACAGTGCCCAGGTCCTGTGGAAAGTGTTTCTTCTCCAAAGTTTGTCTCCTAAAAACAGGTTCAATAAATTAGATTATAATTACAGTAATTAGAAAATAATAGGCTCTTCCTACCTGCTGTCATGTGAAAATACTTCAGAGGAGTAGCCATGTACCATTTAAAATTCTTCATTTGGTTTATACTAGTGAAGGAGTCCTCTGTGAGTTTAGCAACAGCACATCTAAAATGAAATCTTGCAATATATGCCACGTAAAAGATGCACAGAAATGAATTCTATTTTAGGTGTCCAAATTTCCCAAGCATTCACATTTACAAATGTAGTTCTCACTTGCAGAGAAGAGATAGATGGCGTCTCTTTAATTTCTAATTTGGTCAATGTTTTTGTTTGTTTTTGAAGTTACAAGGGATCACTCTGGGGAAATATTGCAAAGACCAGTTAAAAATGAGTTCGTGTGCAAACTTAGTGTTGTGTACTGCTTCTGCAAGCTTTAAAGGGATTGCGGGCATCCTTTGTTATGGAAAAGCACTTGCAGGCTTAGTTAGGAGGCTGCTCTGAATCTATATTCTGGAATATATCTTTATGAAAAAGGTGTATTCTGAGCAGCAGAAAAGATACAAGCCACTAGTGGAAAGCAAGTGAATGGATGTAGGGTGGTACCTAAAGATATAGATGGTACTCTCTGCCAGATTATCTGGGGAGGTCACAGGCATTAATGGTGTTTATACAGCCAAGGAACAGGTGAAACAGCAGCTGTGGTGGCACAGGTTAAATGTATGTGCTCAAAACTGTATGGGAAACTAAAAGTGAGCTAGGAATTAGATCCACTTTGCTTTTAAGTCCAGTAACCCATTTTGCCTAACTACTCTTTTATGCTTTTTTCCCCTCCCCGTTGATTTTTTTTTTTTTTTTTTTAAGTGAGCTATAGAATGGGGCTCTAGTGAATTGAGCAGGAACTCATTTCCTTTGCAATCGCCAGGAAATACACTGAGCAATTAAGGGTGGCTGGATGGGAAAAGGTCTTTCATTTCACTGAGATACAAAGGTTCCCAGGCCTTCCTGGCTTTTCAGCAGCCTACCAGGTGGTCTGACTTGGAGCTAAGTCCCCCATGTTCCAATGTCCGTGGTAGCAGCGCATTTGAGGAAACAAGACTGAAGGCCTGAAGGATTTATTTTATTTTTTTTAAATATGTGTTTTATCACTTAGTGCTTCTGCAAATCTCAGTTTCTGCTTCCTATCTGTTTCTCTGTTACCTAGATCAAGAGCAGAGTGAAAGAACTTCAATGAGCAGTGTGTAGATTCACACAGAGTAGTCCCTTATTAAGGAGGAATATCTCCTAGCAATCCTTGACTTCTCCATGTGTGTACAGATGAATAAGTATGCTGCACGTTTTAAGGGAAGGGGACCCATCTGCTGATTCTGTGTTGCACAGAGATGCTCGATGGCTGTTTTTCTTCCAAATGTTGACCTAAAATTGTAACGTTTCCCCAGCAATGCAAGCTACAGTTGACAGCAAGTTGCAGCTTGTTGAAATGCAGTGTGCCCACTAGTGTAAAATGAGAATATTAGTATTTCATGTGGAAACATGACTTTGGCTTGAAACTGATACAAGAGATTTACAAGATAAAACAACTGAAAACTCCAGCAAGTCCTAACAAAATACTCTCTTTAAATAATGCACACTAAGTAAATATTATTGTTTATTGAAAATCCTTTCACTATTAGAGTCTGGTTTTGGCTTTTATTTCTATAGGATCTGAATAACAATCCCTATAGTATTTTCTAGGACAAAGGAAACCTCACTTTTATCGTCTTGGAAGAATTAAGATCTGTTTTTTCATTGCTGTTTTATCCAAACTAATAGAAACTGAACTACACACATATTCATAACTGATAAATAATATGACCCAGACTTCTGGTTCCTTACCTCCATTGCTGAGAGCACACTGTGCTCTTTTTTAAGAGATCTCACAGTCATGACGGATGCTAAATTTATTGAGCTTCTTTGTTCATGTGTTGATAGTGTTATGGATTTATTTATCGTTGAGGTTTCTTTGTGTGTGTTTGTGTGCATATGTGGATTATCTCGATATTATCTCCCCTTGCTTAGCTCCCTTGTTTCAATGTTCATGCTGTGGCAGTGTTTTCACCACAGTTTTGAACTCCGTTTGAAGTTCACAGCCAGATAATACTGTTCTAAATGTTAATTCTTTTCTGGGCAGTAGTATAGCTTCTGTGTCCTTCAGCTCCATGGCTCTTAAGTGCACTGTGATCTGTAGGACTCATCACCAGCTTAAGGAGCAAGATGTGCTAATCTGGGTTTTGGCCTATCCTGGCTCTGTAGTTTAGGCTCGTCAATGTATCTGCTGCCTGTAAAAAGAGAAAGCTGACCTGAGGGTCTCAACAAAGTGGGGTCAGGATTAATTAGCTGCTAACAAAACTTTTTGCATGGATGCTGAGAATGTTTTTGGCAAGATTTGCAGATAGTGTAAATTGGTACAGCTAAGCTGAACAAAATAGACACACGTAAGTGGACTATTTGTTGACTCATTTTACATTACTGTACGACACAGTTTTGAACCGTTTGGTACATCGTCATAAAAATTTGCGTTTTGCTGCAAGAACTCTGTAATTGAGGGAAATAGAAAATGCACAGGAACAATTTCACTAGCATCTCACTGTCAAAATACATACCAGGTTTCAACGTTTGCCTGCACCTGTTTTGGCATCCAACTAGGGTTTTCTTTCTAAAAGGGAGGAGTACAGCCCATTACAGCCTGAAATTGTAAAAATCTTGTATTCATCTGAAAAGATACCACTCGTCATAGGGATTCATGTCTTACTATGCATCAGCCTTCATAAATGACAGCAGGGAATTTCAGATGCAATTCCCAAGAGGCCTTCACAGTCCAGGACATCCAAATGCTCTGCTGCAAAAGCTCTGATGCAGCCCACTAGAAATCCTGGCCGGAAAAAATGTTTTTATATTTTAATCTGCCACATCAATTGTCAGTATATATTCTAGTCTACAATAATATTAGTTGTTAGCTGGAGCCAAGGGCAAGAAAATGGGAACGCTGCGGAACCCTTCGTAACTCTTGTGGAGGTTAGATAGCGTTAGACACAGAGGAAACGGTGCCCCTGAAGTAGTGTTAAGGCATTGAAACACCTGATTTTTGTATAATCTTGTATTCTAGAGAGCCAAAGAGAGAGAGGTTCTATATACATGTGCACATAATAAATGTCAGTCTGGTTTATTCTTTCAGAATTAATGTATGTGGAACTGGAACTTCTGTAAAAAGCATTAGCCTGGGTGAATATTCTTGCCAATGCAGCATTTGCACGATTGATGAATGATGTCTTGGTCGTGCAAACCCTTGAGGAACAGAGTACAAATAGCAGAGTTTTTGTTGGTTTGGTTTTGTTTTGGGGTTTGGTTTTTTTTGTTAATACTTAACTCTTTCAGAGATTTTACAGGTAAAGTGGCGTTTTAAAAATGTTGTCTTTTGACCACGGTGTTAAAGGGTGCTACATTTCCTTCTCTGGAGTTCCTGTTTGGGACAGACAAAGCAGATGTTTGGCTTGGAAGGCGGCTTTATTTGGCCTGGTGGCAGGAAGTACTGAGAGATTTGCTATTGACATTTAATCCCTGATGTTTCTGTAGACTGTTAAGACCATTTTTTTTTTCTTTATTTCTCTTTTTTCTTTTCTTTGCTTGCTTGAATCTATGTAAAACGAACTGAAGTCATAATACATATTTGGCAAAGGAACTGGAAATACTGTATTCTGTTTCTTATACTCTTGACATTCTTACTCATAAATCCCAGTCCCCTGATTCCTCTGATCAGAGTGAGATTTTTTTATTTTTTTTTTTAATGCAGGTGTTTAAAACGTGAAATGCGATGTTTCCCCCAAAGCTGTATGTCTGATCTCCATCACTGCAGCAATTCAACTAAAATGCCTGTCCTCCAAATCATTCTGGCTTAGGGAAGTTTCTTCCCGCATCTGGTCCGTGCTTTGTAATATTAATCTGTTTGGGGTGGTTTTGTTTGTTTTGAGTTTTGTTGATTTGTGGGGTTTTTTTGGTTGTTTTTGTTGTTGTTTTGGTTTGGGTTTTTTTGTTTTGTTTTTATAGAGCTGCTACAGTGTCACATGGTGAGATGTGAGGGCTGCTTATATTGCAGTATGAATGCTTTGGAACCAGAATATAGCTCCTGCTATTAGGCAGTCAACAAACATTTTAAATGCCTTTTGTTCTTAGGGGTAGTTGTATAAAATCTTAACAACCAGTGGTTTCCCATTTAATTTGAATATAGCTTAATTTACCAGATTGCCTTTCAAGATGGTCCTGGATTTACCACCTGAGCCACAACCTCCTTCATGTCATGCCAGAATAGTTTAAGAGTAGGATATATTCAAATCAGGTGGAAAATGTGTCCAAGAGAATGAGTGTCTGATAGCTCTTGGGTTACAGTGTGTGGCAGTGTGTGTAGGAAAGGAACATCTACTATCCGTTTGCACTTTGCAGAAGTTAATCCTGCAAAAATAGTTATAGACTAGAAAAAAAGAGTAAAAAAAGAAGGTGAATTACTTGTTTTTCTCTCACTACTTCTGTTTTTCACTCCTTCCTGCTGATTCTTAGAATGTGAGTACTCTCTTCTCAAGAGCTTATCTGTATCATAATGCAATTCTGTTGTTATATAACGAGCATCTGGTTACCGCCAGTCAGTGCAAGTAGTTCTTCCACACCATTGTAGCTGTTCTTGGGTGGCACTGAAAAAAGAGAGTGGTTTTTAAAAGCCATTTGAAGAAACAGAAGAAATAGTGAACTCAGTGAGGCAGGAGTACGGGGAGTGTGAAAGCTCCTCTTCAGGGCAGGCTTCAAGTGGCACACTCTGAAATGTCAGTAATTAAAACATGATAAAGGCCTGAAACATGATGCTCCTCCTGCCCTCCCACAGCTGGAGTATTTTTCGATCTGTGTTTTAGTCCCAGGTCTTGTTTTTGTTTAGGTAATTTTTATATCAGGTTTCAAGGTATGCTCCTGTGCACAGTTTTTTAGTTCTCACAGCCAGAAATTATTCCCAGTGCTTTAAAAACCTTTCTAGGATATCTATGAGTTAAATAAAACTGCCTTGGGTCCATTAAATGTATTCATTAATGGTGTCAGAATTAGTTTTTAGAGGATTCCGAGTTTCCATTATTCCCACTGTAGTCTCTAGACTGTGGTCTATCATCAGCCCTTTCTGTGCAGAAAAAGCTGCCAAAAATCAGAATAGGAAAGAATCATATGACTCAAGTTGTAGTGACATTGTTCAAAGGCACATTGCCAAAGCCAGTCCTCAAGGATGGTCCTCCAGTTGAGAGCAAGGATTGGGCAGGGGAGGGGCTGCAGCTCACCTTTCGTGTAGGACTTTGCCTTTTGCTTTTTCAGAGTTACATTGAGAGTTGACCTTTTTCAGAAAGTTAAAGAAAAACGAACAAAAATCCCAAGCAAACAAACCAAAACCAGCCACCAAGTATGTGTCTTCTGGTGGTGTGAGGAGCTGGAGCATGTCAATGGGAGCTTGATGAGCACCCATTCTGTTTGATGGGTGTCCTCTGGACTTTTTGCTCCCTCACCACCAACCTTCTCAGCTGGGAAACTGCAGAATTGCTGCTTCCTAAAGAGTTCCTGTTTTTCTCCTAACTTATGAAATATCTTTGTGAAAGAAAAAAAACCCAAAACAACAAAATGAAGGCAGGAAATTCTCCTCCTCCATTAACCAACCAAAACATGGCTGTGCTAGCAAAGAGAACTTCCCTGTTGTTAAGAACTGAGGTTACACATCTTTTCTTTCACTTCTGCTCGTCTGTGCCAGGCCTGCCAACAGGTTCTGATTCTTTGCACATAGCTAGTTTGATGGGAGAAGAAGTGGCTACAGCAACTCTGTTCTGCCAGTGGAGAGCATGTATCTCTTGGTGTGGACATAAGGCTGTTGATTCCCAAAGCAGTTGGGAAGTCTATGGAGTGGGTAGTGCATGCAGGAGGCAGTAATGTGTAATGGGCAAGGCACTGAGTTTAAAATGAAAAATTCAAAAGAAAGATCAGACCAGATGGTTCTTGAGGTCCCTTCCAATGGGGTATTTTGTGATTCTGTTATAAAAACCATTGAGAACTGCAGATGAAAAACACCACATAAGAGAAGTTAAAATAATCGTTAAGCTCCATGGTGGATCTGGAGGCTACTCCCAGGCTGCTCATGTTGGTTTGTGTTAGCTTCAGACCGTGGAAGTGCTGCTCTGCCCCAGTGGCAGGGGAGTTTAATTTTGGCAGGGGGTTTGTAAAGTGCTGGATGTTGGGTGGACTCCAGCAGCACATGCAGAATGGCACCTCTCCCGCTTCAGCCTGTCATGGGAAGAATTGAGACACCTGGTGAGAACTGGTAGAAATTTCTGGGTTTTCTCTTGCTATGGTTACTTTTGATAGGAAGGTTTTGCTACAGAGTGACTCCTGGACTTGTGTCCAGGAGCTAAAGAATGGGAAGGAGAAATTTAAAGGAAATTTAAATTATTTTAATCTGATTTTTATTTTAATTTCCTTTTTTTTTCCCCCTGGTAAGACAAGTCAGTGTGCTCTGATATTTTTATCTACAGAGTTAACACGAACAGTGATCATTGCCAATCCCTGTCATTATTATTTTGTGGTCCCTCAGGAGCCTGCTGTACCGCAGCATTCTCTTCCCGTTGCTTCGGCACCTGGGAATTCAGGCTCCAATGATATTTTCCAGCAGATGTGACTATCGGGGCTTGTTTATTTTTAGCTGGGGATTGTGCACCTTGATCTCGGTGGGAAGCTTCCTGTCCTCATTGTCTTTTACAGCCGGTTGTAAAGGCAAGTGGCTTATAATGACCTACCCTTACTTCCCCTGCCTGGTTCCAAAAGACACAGGAATGTCATCATCACATGTTATAATTTACTCAGGGACTTTCCGATGAGGACCTCACAGGTTTAACCTTTCCAAAAGCTGTGTTTATTCAAGAGGGTAATAGCATTGGTAGCTTGAATGTTGAGGCTACGAACTTACCAGGTTATATCTGAGAAGTTCATTGATTTTTGTCCACTGAACAGTTTTTAGTTTGGGACAAGAGAATCTGTGTTTTTCAGTGAGGTGCATATTTTGATCCCCTCATTCCATTGGAAGAAAATTTCACAGGAAAACCATTTTTATTTTTCACGTTCCATATTTAAATATGTGAAGTTCTAACTTTTCTTGTATGTATTTTAAATGATGGATGAGAGAAACATTCAGAAATGGTTTATACTTTCCATCAAAAATGGCAGACGCTCCTTTTTCTAAAGACATGTTTTCAAACAGCCTAAAACTTTAAGCCTTACCTGGTGTGTACACTCGTGTCTTTGCGTGTGTGCTCCTGCACATAGGTGCCTGTGTACCTTGTGTGTGTGTTTAGACTGGTGTGACGTGACTCTGCAACAGCCTTGTGTGTCAGCTTCTAATGGAATGGCTTTTATCTTTAAATTATAAGTACCCTAAAAATATTTATATCATGAAGAATATGGCTGCAAATTGAGCTCTGCATTGTTGCTGCAAGTGACACAGTCAATTTTTGTTAAAGAAAAAAGCATTCAGGCAGAAAGAGCTCTGCTTTCAAGAGCAGTACTTTCTTTTGCCTCTGTGAATGTTACTGTTGCGATGCTATTTTGTCTGTTTCCTGTTATATGAAAAACAGTTTAAGAAGCAGATTTCCATCTATTATATTCTTTCAAAAACATGCACGATGATCCGACTGATGGTTGGGTTTAATATATAGGGATTTTGGAATAAAGCCCAAACTTAGGAATCATTTCATCTTGCTCACATAACTTGTTTTGCCATTATAGGGAAAAGAATGTTTGTTTCCTAAACACTCCATGTGGTAGATAGCGGAAACTACATGCACCCTGCCTTTCCCCCAGGAAATTTTTTTCCACTGACAATATACACATTATATTTTTGGTAACTATTTTGACTTTTGGAAGAAGGGACATGATACAAGGATCCCCTTTTAGTATTCTTTTATTAATAGGACAAAAGAAAACGCTGTCTTTTTCTTTGCAAGGTCAGCAGTTAACGAGGGAGTGATGCTGCTGATGATGCTTGCCATGTGGTATTTAGTATTGGGTAAGGTTGTGCGAAGAAATCACCCATCTAATTCTTCAGGATTGTGTGGAATGCTTTTTCAGGAACACGTGAGACCAAGGCTTTGCCATGAAGACTTGATGATTTCCAGCATACATTTGATCTTCCTATCTATCCTGCAAAGTTTTGCAGCTTTCCTAATATTTCACAAGCATCACCAAATCAGATCTCCTGAAAACATCTGCAGTGCCTTTTGTTAGAGCAGAAGATTGTAGAGAAGCTTCTCTTGTCCTCGAGTGATTCTTAGTTAGACTATTCTTTCTTTCCCAGACTAGGGGACGTCATACCTATACTGCATTCTGTTGTCAGTGTGGATGTTGCAGGACTTGTGGTTAAGTAAGAAAAGTCAATTTTTTATACCATGGGGAATTTTGATCAATATTTTCTAGTACTGTAAACTCTGAGGGTTATTTATTTATTTATTTATTTAGCATTTGTTCACCTTTCTAACGGTTTAGTCAGTTTTGCGGACAAACACGACAATTTCAGGTATGTATCCTACTTCTTGAATGCAGTTTTGCTTAGCCACACATCAAGGACACAATTCTGTGTAACCAAGGGGTGATGTATCAGTCCTGTTATTTTCTTGAATATTTACTTCAAACTGTGAGAAAGTACATGAAATAAGCACTTGGGAGCAAACTTCTTAAACTACGGTTTTCAGAGTAGCATCCTAAGCCTGTAGTAATACTGCCTTATTTATTCTGAGCTACTACTCTTCTACCTGAACTCCTTGTGTGCATGCTTCCTTAGCTGTGGAATGCAAGCCAGCTTACCAAGCAGGAGAAGTCCTCTTATTCCCTTATAAGTTTAGGAAAGCTGACGGGAGACTTGCCCAATGCCTCACATCAGAATATTAGAAGAAAAAGCTGTTTATTGTGGACACCATTAATGGCTTGGAGTCCAGAAAGCTCCATGCAGGTTGTTGTGTTTCTCTTCTCATCAGCACAGAGGCTGGTGAAAGGGCCATGTTGGATGGGCTGTATTTTTTTCTGCCTGCCTTTTACAGTGTTCAAATTGATTGACTCAAAACTTAACTAAGCTGTATAAGAAGGATTCCTGTGATGCTGTTGTTCTTCTGTCTAAAACAGTGTTGCTGGTGAATAAATGTATGGAGCTTCTTTTCCCCCAGGATCTCTTCTAGTTAACATTTGTCCAACAATGATTAAAAAGCAAGCAGAAGAGGAAAATCATGGTATAAAGCGATAACATATATATATATTTATATATAAAATGGTCCCTGGGGACCTGGTAGGCTGGTACAGAGAATTCCCTGTTTTGTTTTTGAACCATTTCTGTGCACTGCTGGTACCAATACTGTGGAAGAAAAAAAGCCAAACCCTCCCAACATGTACCTGCAAAGCTCTGTTGAACGGCACATCCCAACACGTGAAAGGAGAAGCAGTGAGGCTGAGCTACCTGAGAGAATGGCTTGGCATTCCTGTGGCTGAGAGGAACTGCTTTTGAGGAAAGAAAGGAGATGGGGAGGAGCCCGGGTGGTGATGAACATGCATGGGGGGCATCAGGGAGGTAGACTGGAGCTAAAGAAGACCACATCCGTGTTTTAACAGGTGTCCCTTTTGTAACCTTGCATTATGTTTTTTAGAAGAAAAGAGGCAGCAAATCCCAGTCATTCAGAGAAATAAGTGAGAACCAGAGGGAGAAGCCAGAATTGTGCTGTGCTTTCATTAACCGTTTTACTGCAGTTATTGCAAGCGGTACCTCATTTTATAAAGCTTTCTTGATTACAGTGTCTCCCACACACTCATTGCCCCTCATTTATTACTTTATTGCTTGGTTTAATCCTTTATAATGTGTCAAACCCACTGTTAGGGTTCCTTGCAAAGTTCAAGCTGCTCTTGAGATATTTTTCCTGGAAATAAATTAAATGGTTCCAAATTGTCTGTATTTAGCGTGACCCCCAAAAAAAAAAAAAAAAAAAAAGGTAATAAAACCAATTTTTTTAAAGCTTCAGGTTGTACCAGAAATGAGTGACTTCTTCACTGATCAAATAGGACTTCCAGAATTGGCGCTTGCCTTCTACCTAAATGATTCAGGAGGCCCCCTCCATGCTTGAAACATACATAAATGATGAAAACAATTAAATGTGTACATATTTTACAAGATTTAACTTGACAGGCCTGAATAAACTAGCTTCTGCCCTGCACCTTTGTTCTTGCCCTAGGTCTTTCTGTGTACTTGTGATAGACTTTCAACTCAGTCAAAAAAAATTCTTCATAACCAAAAGACTTGGCATCAGAATTAAAACACAACTGTTTAAAGAATTGCTCATACCTTTCCCATTACCTTGGCAACGTGACAACTACAGGTAGAAAAATGAAACCACAAAATTCTTCAGAGCCCCTTTTTGTTGCAGTTGTTTGGTGTACATATTTTCACATTAAGATGTCCTGTAAAGCAGCTTACTAGTGAGGAGAAAATTGAGTGTGTGGCTCACTAAAAAGCTGTGTTTTTCAGATTAAGTTTGCATCGTTACCTTGCATTGTTTCAAGGTGAGTTTCAGATATAAATAGTAAACCTGTCTGGAAGTCTGCACTGGTATATCTTGCGGGCTAGGTGTAGCTGTTGGCAAGAACTCCCATTTTGTTATCTTGCCAAATTTATTTTGATTTTATATGATCCCTGATGAACCAAAATATGTATGGATGTTTAAGTTCAAAATATTAGTCAGTGATTTCAGAATGGCAAATACTATGCTAAGTGTGTTTATTCAGACTATTCAGGTACTAATTCAGAGTACTTTTATGGTGTGTGGCTTCTCAAAAGGATTTTTTTATTTTTTTTTTTTGAGGTTTTTTGATAATTTAAATTTAGTTCCATGTTGCTGGCCTTTTGACTCTGGGTTTTTTGGCATGTAGTTCAATTACCTTCCTTTTATTGTATTGCTTATGAACCTGTTCAAGATGCTCTTGTCTTCAGTGCAATTTAATACAATGATGCAAATTCCTGAACTGGTGAAAAAGAAAAGCGATTCTGAATGATAGGTAAGCTGTTCACATTTGAATTCACAGGTGTTTCAGCTTTCTGTTAACAGCTTACTGGTAGACTGTCAAGATGACGATCACCTCCAAAATGTCTTACATTTAATTTTTTACCAACTTTGTAAATTAAGGAGTTTGAAGCATTGTTCTTCTATCTCAATTTGCATCTTTCCTATTTATGATAAATATCATAAAAGAAAAGGTTTTGATGGGTACTTCTACCATCTAACTTTTCTTTCCCAACTGACGGCATGTCCTTTATCAGGTTAGCATGGTGGGTTAACAATACCCTCATTCACTAATGTAAAAATTGATGTGTGCTTGATGTGAAGCTCAGAGGAAGGACTTTGCTGCAGCTGAACTGATTCATGTCATTGGATGGGCATGTAACATATCAGTCCAGCAAAAACACAGGTTCCTACCAGATTTTCTTCCTTGCCCTCTGTGCCAACTTTTCCTGTTAAATAGAGCGATCTTAGTGGCCATGAAGAACAATTTCCATGTATGTACAACTTTGGAAGTACCAGAACTATATACCTGTGTGTATATATACACATACACATATAAAAAGCAATATAAAGGTGAAAGGAAGAAGCCTGATGGTGTTTGTTGTTATTTGCAAGTAATGCTGTAAGCTTCCCCAGAAGTTATGGTTGTAGTAGTTTAATAGCCTATGGAAAGATAAAGGGACTCTGATGCCAAAATAAACATCCATCTGGTGTGAAGGACATCATTTAGTATAAAATAAGTAGCCATATCTTCGTTATAGTTTGGTAGTGCATACTGAAATTTAGCAATGGTATTTGTGGGTCTGCAGTACAGCCAAGAAATACTTCATGTGCAAATATTCAGAACTTAAAATCAGTTAATGCATTGTTTGGTTTGTTTCCTTGGAATATTGAATGGTGCAGGGTGTTGAAGGAAAAATCTTCACTGGTATTGCTGGTAGGGCAAGAATTGTTCTTTGTGCCCCACCTGCCTTCCACGTTCCCTTCTAACTTGGGTGTTTTTGTAGCAAGAAGGTTTTTAAAACGGTATTTGTTTATAAAAGATCATAATTCAAAAATTGTCACGTGCCTCTTTGTCTCATTAACCTGTAGTGCATGATCTGTGTTGCAAAACTGACAGAACCATATTGGTAAAAGTGCATTCAGAGATTCCTTTCTGACTTGCTGAGGAATTCAGCAAAAAAAGAGCCTAGCAAAAATAACCTTGATTTCCAGTTCCCCATTTGTGGTGCTCAGAGGTACCTCTGGCATCAGAGAGTTGGGGGGATGTGGTGGTGGGAATGTATGGTCTGGAGAGGACAGCAGCAGCAGGTTCCTGGGCTGGCACTGCTGCTGGTGAGGTACCTGCCAAACCCCGTGTATCGTACAAAGCTGCTCTGCAAATTTATCAGATTCTTTAAAAATCTCAGGAGCTTAAGTGTAGCCAGACTAAGGATTCACCTAGTCCAATTCCCAGTCTCTAGAAGTTGTCAGAAAGTAGATGCCTACGAAAGAATACAGGAATGACTTAAATTCCCAGTTTGGTCCTCCTCACAGGTACACAGCACCAGCAAGTTTATCAGGAATATCATCACTGTTTTTTCTGTCTTGTGTGTTACGGGAGTCATTGCCACAACAGACACGACCAAATGGCATATTTATCCAGAGAACTGCAGAACAGAAAATCCAACAGTAGTGGAACTTTTCATCAGACTGCCAAAAATGTCATTGGACTGCACTGATACAGTTTAAGCATCAGCCCATAAAAATGCCAAGTCACAACTGCTAGTTAATTGGTTTACAACTGTGCCCCGTTTTTCATTATAGGCATTGTCTTCTGCAGTTTTGTTTTCAAATAATGTTGCATCAGCTCTCTTAATAAAGGTGCCTTCAGGATATTTGCAGCTAGTTAGGGGATGTTCTGGGTACCAGTCCAGCACTCAATAAGAAACTATTTGTTACTTTTTTTTTGTATGCAGCAGTAACAAGTTTTAACATTAAAGCATTATGGTATCTGATTGCCTACAGGAAAGGGATATAATATTCACTTAGCAGCCAATGAATGAATGATTAAAATCTTAAAAGCATTTAATAAGATTGAAACACAGAGCAGGGCTGTTCTCTGGTGTAAAGTTACAGAGGAGTTTCACTGGGTCATAGAAAGAGTACGGGAGACTGAATTTTTTGTCGTTGTTGAAAAAATAGTGTTACTTTTGCTGTCAAGTCAAGACAGCTCTGAGGGGAAAACCATAGAAGAGTGGTGGCATGTTAAAAACAGCACAAAACGAAAGAGTTGGTTCCACACCTGTAGTATGTAAAAAAAAAAACAACAAAAAAACCCCACAAAACCACAAACAAACCAAAAGCAACAAAACACACACACACAAAACCAAAACAAACAAAAAACCAAACCAAAAACACAACACCAAAAAAAAGCCCAGCAGAAGTCATTGTTATACAAAGACTGTGTGTACACCTTCTATCCTGACTATTAGTTACAGACTTTTCTACTAGCCTCACACTCATACCCTCATTACCCAGACATTCAGAAGACTTAGGAATTAAAAGGAAAGCTGAGTGGGCTGGAAGCTGGTGTCCCCTTGACAGGAAGGGTGCGTGGCAGCAGGACAAGACTGTTCCCATCCGGCCCTTGCTCCTTGTGTCCTGGATGTGAGACTGTAAATATTTCTCCCACGTTAACAAAATCATACCTGTGTAGTGTCAGGAAGATCATAATCTGGCCATAACAATTAGGGTAAAGTCAACAGGATCTGAATTTAAGGTAAATATTCCATCGAAACTGTGACTCAAGGAGTTAGTTAAGCACAGGGACAGACTTGTTGCCTGTGACAAGTCCTGAAGAGTGTCACTTGTTCTCTGTTCAATACAATGCATTCCCTAAGTGCTGCTGCACGTAGTGGAAAAAGCTCTTGAAAGGATGAAGTAGCCTGCATTTCACACTTCTTTCTGCTAGACTTAGCGACAGACTTTAGGAGGTGACAGCTATTCAAATGAGCAGAGAGATTTAGTTGTGATAGTTGAATGTTGTAAATAGCTGTTGGGGCAGAGATACTCCCAAATAGCTGATGAAAGAACGTGGGCTTCATGACAATAATAGTAAAGGACACAGCAAAGGATGGAATTATCTCAGTATAATTCTCTGTAGCTTGAAGAAGCTTTGTGCCTGCTGAGTAAATTTTATTGGCAGTCCAGCTTCAGGACTAGGGCGACCTATCTGTGCATTTGAGAGCTACAGCTTTTTCCTGGGATTATTCCTCTCCATCTTTGTGCTAGTGCTCAGCGGTAGAGAAATCAAGACTGTGCAGTTTGAAGTCAAAAGGTTCCCAGGAACTCTGAAAAGCCTTTGAATACCATCCTCTTCATCTGAAAGTGCTATTAAAGTAAGTCACACATTAGATTAGGTTTTTTCCCGATGACCCTAACCTGTTTCATTTTTCCTCCATTTCAGTCATTCCTGAGGACAAAACCTGCATTTTTGAGTAGTAAAATTGGATAGGGGTGGAATAGTTTTTCTAAATGAGTTGATCACAGTCGAGAGGTGCCAGCCCGGGGAGAGCAGGCGTGTGCCATGGGCCCGCTGGGTCCGTCAGCCAGGGTGTGCGGATGGCCGCGAGCTTTCCAGTCCATTTCTTCTCCCCAGGTTCCATAACTAATGTTGATTTTCAGCTTTAAGAAAATAGCTTACCAAGATAACAATCTTAATCCTGTTGATAAAATAGCAACCAAAAACAAACAAAAAAAAAAAAGGAAAGGCTGAGCTGACAGGTTTCTGTAACCCCGAAGTCTGTGAGGTATTAGAAATATGTTTTCCCTTCTCCCTGCCTGTCTCTTCGCGAGGAGAACATCATTGCTCTCCTTTTCCCTTTCCCCATCAGCATTCCTGGCGGCAGCCAGTCTGACCTGGAAAGGAGCTGAGGCTCCGGAGGTCTCTCCTCAGACCCGGAAACGTCAGTAACTCTCTCCCCCAGCCCTCTGTGTTTGTTCAGGGCTCCAAACGCCTGCTTCACCTGATGACATTGTCAGGAGGTCGCCGGAGGCTCTTGCGCGGCGGTGCCCGTCGCTCGCTGCGGTTCGGTTCTGGGTTGCGCTGGGTGCCGTGTGAGCATCTGTCAGGAAGGGAAAATCTCCGAGACTTCTCTTTTAAAGCACAGCACAAATCCGAAGGAGGGCAGTGGAAGGTGTCCGGTGAGTCCCCAGACCAGCTGGGGTCCCTGCCCGGACTGGGGCTGGAGGGGCTGTTAGCCCCTGGGGCAGGGTCAGCACCCCTCCAGCTGCCCCTGGGAGATGTGCTGCCGGTGTTTAGCACCGGGTGAACCGTGCCAAGAGGAGGGTTATGCATCTCCCGTGACCTGAACTGGCACTGCTTACCCAGGCGGTGCCAGCTCGCATAAAATCCTGAGCTCTCTTTGTCCCACCATCCCTTTTTCATGGGCAAGCTGATTTTTTGGTAGCTTTGAAGGGCGGTTCTGTGACAAAAGGTGTCTGCATGAAGTGCAGTGGTGTGGGCACCAGGCAGGCTAACATGGAGTGATGTCTTGGACGGTGACTTGTTCCACTGGAAAGTGTTCATTTATATTACCTGTGCAAAATAATTGTATCGGCAGAGGTTTCACCTTAGATGTGACTGTGATTTACTTCTGGATGCAGCAATGCAGAACCTCATGTTTTAGGAGCCCTCGCTATGAAATGAGACATTATTATACTTTTGTTAGGTCCTACTGCAAGCATACTTGACTGTGCACTTATTTCTACAGGGTCCTATAGCTTCTTGGTAGGTGGAAAAGCAGAAGCACAGCTTGTAATGTTATAATTATAAGCTAGCACTTAAGTGTTTCACACTTTACTCTCACTAATTTAATCAAAAATATTCTCAGTAATCTGGACTTCATTCTCAGTAACTCTGTTTTAGAATAAAAGTAATTAGTTTGTCTTACCAATACTTACTGGCAAAGAACCTGATCAGAATCAGCAGATCAAGAAGGTAGTTCTTCATCTGATTGCTCAGTGTGACACAAGAGGCTTTGTTGCTCTTGAAATGCCCTGCTCACAAACCATCCTGCAGCTTAACTCTTCACGGAGGGGTTATTTTTCTGCTGATGTTTTAGTATTTCTTGCTTAATTTGTTGTGAAATGCCTGTCTTCATAGATCACCAAATGCAAGGACATCAGATGGGGTTATACTTGAAAGACTGTTTGCTGGTAGAAACTAATTGATTTGTGTACTTCCCATTTCTCCATCTCTGAAATGGAAGTTCTGTTGTTTTCAGAAACACTTTTGTGTCTTGAAAATGTTGATACTTAAACTTAGGGAACTGAAGTGGCTTGGTTTTAATTAGTGTGAAACACTGTGGCATACTTGGTTTATTTATTATGGGTTTTTTTGCCATAGGAAAAAGAGGCATAACACAGGTATGAGAGGGCAGCAGAAATCTCAAATGCAGATTTTGGTTAGGCTTTTAATAGTTAGTGTACAGCTGAGAACTACACATTAATCCCTTTTGAAATATTATAGTTCAGCAGAAGCTTTAATTTTTTATTTACCAAGCGGTAATGCTTTTGGACTTCATTTGAGGACTCGAGCCCATTTCTCAGGGGCAGAGCTCCAATAAGGTTTCTGACCAAAAGAACCGATAATCTCAGTACAAGACTGGAGGCAACAAACAATTGTGGGCAGAAAAGATAAAACACCAGAGCAACAAAGACATCGTGCACTGGTCACAGCATGTTAACAGGCCAAATTTCGTAAGGGCTGTGGGGTTTAATGCGGGTGTGTGTATTTCATAGCTATGAAGAGTCTGAAAAAGTGCAGCTGTGACACGCAGCAAAAAGATTATTAGCAAAAAATACTCAGAAGTCCAAGTGTTGGAGATAATGTAACGTGTTTTAGATTGTGCTCTCTGTGCCTGTTTGTTTTTAAGTGCACCAAGCATCGGAGTCAGTGATGGAGGACATCAGTATGGGCTGAGGTGAAGCAAGAGTCAGTATTCTGCTGATGAGTGAATCTATTTTAGAAATGTTTTGCAGAAAGAACCTGAAAAGCTTACGTCTCATGTAAGTGTGAAGAACTCAGGAAATGGCCTCTGTCAGAGGTGATTGGGTTATAATCTTGATGGACAGGGTAATTTTCTGGTTCACAATGAGTAAGGGAAAATGATGGAAGTAAATTAACTGCTGTATCCTGACCTGATGCTGGCTCTCTGTGAGGACTTTTTGAGATGTTGCTCAAGAAGCTTGAAGGAGAGTGAAAAAACTGCAACGGAGAGAATCTGAGTATTCGATATGAAAATGGCAGTTATATTTATGGTTATGCCTAAGCATTCTGAAGGGCAGCTTGTGAGGGGAGAAAAGAAACAAAGGCAGTGAGCAGCAAGATAGAAGGCTGAGGACAGGGCAGATGTGGATTTGAAGGACTGGAGCAGATGAGTTGCGTGTATTCAGAGGGGCAAGTAGAACCATGAAAGGATACTGGATGAGAAGAGGGAAACTGCAGCTGGGACAGAAGTGCAAGAGGAAAGGACTGTAGATAAGAGTGATGGTAAAAAATGGAAAGATGGAGGTATTAAGTTTTGACATTTTCTATGGGAAGAAATTTTCTAGAGTATATGTGGGAAAGCTGTGGAACACTGAATGCAAAGTTGATAAAAGGGACTTAGGATTTTGGAAATTGTTTTCACTGAAGTTGGAGAAACAGAGCTGTCTAAGTTAGGAATGTGCTAAAATTTAAAAGGGAGAATGAATTTAAATTGGAGGACATCAGCCAGGTCTTGAGATTTCCAGCAAAGATGATCCGTGGCACACGAACAAGAGCAGAGGAAATGGGTGTTGGTCTGGTTGGGAACACACAGGTTG
This sequence comes from Actenoides lindsayi, assembly GCA_025331215.1. Lineage (NCBI taxonomy): Eukaryota > Metazoa > Chordata > Aves > Coraciiformes > Alcedinidae > Actenoides > Actenoides lindsayi. Next base: position 151,955 of record WTSP01002981.1, read on the forward strand.
CTTGCCAGATGTTTGGTTATCAGTTTATCAGTGAATATGGATTGTGTTTCTTAATTCACTGCTTAAAAAATTGTTGCTCTGAAAAAGCATCAGCCATGTTGTCCTCTTACAGAAAGTTATTCCTGTCCTAACATGCTGTAAGTTGGCAGGAGAAAGTGTGACTGTTCCTGCACTGTCTGGAATTTGGACAGTTTTTGGCCGTAACCTCTCAAATAAAGGTAACAATAACAAGAAGTCATTGCTCTATTTTTTTTTTTTTTTTTTTTTTAAACATAAATTACGGAATTTGGGTTGTACTGTCAGGAATTCAGAGCTGGAAGCTAGTTTCTGCCACCTTGTTCTATTTATGCTTTGAATCTTACTTGATGAGTAATAGAAAGAACAGGCATTTGATGCAAGGCCGAATCGCGTATCGGGAGAGAGCTGTGTAGAATTTACAGCAAGCCTGTACTGAGGCAAGGAGAAATGCAGATGAGTATACCTCAAGGAGCTGTACTCAGGACTTCTCTGTTACATAAACCAATGAAATCACGAGATTTATCTCTGGGGATGATACATTGGCTTGGCTTGCTGATTACTGGTTTTCACTCCCTCTCACACTTATATTCTACTAGCATTTTAGAAATCCATCTGCTCATGGGCAGTGAAAGAAATGAAATGGTACGGAGTGGTATATACAGCCATGAAAAATATTTGTGTGACTATCCAGATATGTTATTTATTGATTCTTAGTAAGTATTTTGGATCTACTGGGACTATCAAATACTTGCATATTGGTTTAAGTCACAGAAAAATGAGACTTACTGTGGACAGTGTAAAAATCTCTTAAATTTATGAAAATCTCTTGGACCATAGTCAAACCCAGACTTCCCACACAAATGGCTTTGGTTTCATAGGGAGCTTCCTGTTCTTATGGAAATGGGACTTCCGAGAACTATACTCCTACACTCAGGCATACTGGGTGACATATTCCATGGCTTTTTGAGTTTCAAACAGATGGGCTTGAGCTTTCAAGTATTTTTGTTGTGCTTTTTCTCTGCACAGTTTATCCTTGCAGAAATCACAGAGTCTATAAAAGTCTTTTCATCCTACTTCTCTTCAGATACTATCTTGGAAAAATAAAAAAGATTCTCCGTATCTACTTCGGGAGAGAAACCATCGTTCACTTTTAGCATCAGACCTGCAGCCATGAGCAGCAGCATGACCTGCACTCGAGCTGAAGCTCAAGCCTGCAGAGACATGCTGCTGAAGCCGCTTGGGCTTGCAGTGGGGCATCTCTGATGGGATTTCTTTGGTCCAGTCTAGTGCTGAAGTCCAAACCACCTGTCTGAACTGGATGAGAGCTGGAGTTGGGGTGTACAGACATATGCTGAGATAGGTTTCAGGGAAAGATGTGTTTTTCCTATGATACAGGTCAAAGCTGACCGGCAGTGTTGTGCTATTGCCCAAGCTGCTCACCAGCAGCTTGTTGCTAAGCCAGATGCTGCAGCTTGTGCTTCCACTTCGGTGCTTTATCATAGAGCTAGAGTTGCTTCTGTGGCACTGATGTATTAGTTTATAAAGCCTTAGGGATGGCTTGAGGCCTCAGAAGATTCAAAAGCTACACACATTTAAGACTAGAAGCAGAAAAACTGTATGCTAGTTCTACTTAGAACACCAACTTCCTAGGATGCTTCTGGCAAACCACTAGAAGTGTGTGCTCCTCTATTTCCACACTTGCTAAAACCATGCTGTGCCTTCTTTTGCAGAGCTGTTACAAACATAAACTGTTGATGTTAATAATGTAGCATTTTAGAGAAGCAGAGTTATATATTATTTGTATTATTGTCTGGTACTGTTCTGCAGCATCTCTCTACAAGTATTTTTATGCATAACGTTGGTGATTGTAGCTACGTAGGGTTAACAGAAATATCATGGTAAAGGAAATTTTTTGTTTGCTTTTTTCATAGTCCTGACAAAATCTTTTAATTTTGCTTTGCTTGTGGAGTAGCTTGTCTGACAGAAAATCAGCTGCCAAACAGTGGTTCAAAACTAGGCTCCAACCTTAAGTCCTTGTCAGTGCTCAGACTTTAAGGCAGTATGATCCGTGTAGGTGCTGGGTTTGGGGAGTGGCAGGGGAAAGCAGAGTACTGAGAGGTCCTCGGGTAGTTTCTAGAGACACAATTACTGGGGGGTTTGCCTTTCTGCCTCCATGCTCCTCTCCCAAAAGAAACATTTTCTGCTGATTTTCTTCCCAGTAATACTACATTTCTTTATGTTTTATGTGAAATTACAACTAGAAGTGAAATTTATTTTTTTTTCAATGTCAGGGGCCTGGCTTTCACACCTCCCTCCCTTTCCAAGTTTAGTCCTGCACTCTGTCCACTGCATATCTGTTTCATTTTACTTACTCCAGGGATGTGTTTATATAACCTTTTAATACCAAGGACCTGGGTGACCTTGGCATAACACCATGAATCATATATGGGAAATGTAAAGTTAGCAAGAAGAAATGAAGTAAGCGTATTTATGGTCAGAAAAGTAATTGTACAAATCTCATCTTAGGCAGCAGATAGACTTCCTGTGTGTGTTTTGAGTTGTCTCTGCTGACTCTCCTGACAAAAATGAACCCAAGGGGAACTTAATTTGCTCTCAAAAGCCAAACTGATTTTGCAGGCTGATAATTAGTGCATTTCTGTGAGCATATTTATATACATGTTGAAAATAGACTGTATCTAATTTAGATACTAGTGAGAGACACAAGGCAGGGACATCCCACAGTGTGATTTCATTTATATGTATTTATACAGGCTTATAAAACTCGTTAAATATGCATTCTGTGCTCTGGACTCCTGACACATAAATCTACATGTGCATCACTAATTTATTATTATTTTATGCAAAGGCCTGCTCAGCACATCTTAAATCAGAGCTGCGCACCATTTAACAGCAAAACCACCAACTCTGTAGCCACATAAATCTCTCCAGGCTCTGTCCATCTCCTCTTTGGAGTTCAACTGCTCTTTAGACACAAGATCACATGTGGTACATGCCTGGTTTGCAAGCACTTAGGAATGAGTTATTCCCCAAACAATTTTTGAAAATTGCTTTTCCCGAAAGGACTCTTCTTTTTGTCTCTTCCCCCTTGCCCTCCAGCTGATGAAACTTTATTAGCAACTTGTACTGCACTGAAGGTGTCCCAGAAAATTGCCTGAGCTGTAGTCATTTCTCTAGGTAATAATTTTATATTACATTATTAATTCAGTATGATATGACCTCACCGAAGGTGAAAGTTTCAAAAGTGCTTTGCTCAAACTCTTTCAGAGTGGAGGGCCTGTCTTGCCAGTAGAAGAGCGAAAGAATCAATTATCTGGGGCTCACACTCCCAAAGTGCCTTGAAAAATTTGGAAATGTGATATGAAGTTTAGATACACCTACCCTGGCTGACTTATCTGCTCATGTTTTGTGATTTATTCTTGTTAAGCAAAAACTATGGTGATGATTCAAAAGATCCCTGCTGGCTTTTCGGTGGCTGGCTTTCCTTAGGCCTTGGTTGGCTAAAGTGTTTTTAAGTCCTCTATTTTTAAGAGTTATTCACTGGCTTTTAAACATGGAAAGACTTTACTGGATGACAGATCAATCTCCTTAGTTATGAGCAGGCAGTACCTTCCCTGAGCTCTGTAAGGTCTCCCAGGATGCCAGTTTATTCTGGGAACCAGAATGGCAAGTGTATCTTGCCTGCTGCTGGGAATCCAAACATTTAGGGGGAAATGTGTGGATTTCTGTGTCTGACATAAAATGAGGACACACTTGTATGACTGAGATTATACTGTTAAAATGAAAAACCTGATTGCAAAGGTAAAGATGTAACTGTTGTTAATTGTATTTACAAAGTAGAACTTGTTCTCTGTCCTCTATAATCTACATAAAATTTAAAACGGAGCCAAATGGTTTGCCAAACTTTTGCGGCTTTCAGGCACCTGAAGATGTTCCCTCGTACACAGAGAGAGGTGATTACTGGAGTTCATCATAGGTACAAAAACAGGAGAAGCAACTGCTGTATTTTGTCAGGTGACGTGAGGGGACATAATTGGGAATTAGCCTAAAATACTTTTCTTTCTCTCACACATTCCTTGTGCCACTGCTACAGCTTCCAGAGGGACTAAAAGCATCCAAATGAGCTAAGTCAATATGGTTATTTGGCCATACACTCTTTTGTTAAAGGCTGCCTGTCCTTGTGTTATGCTGTAGACTGAGGGCACCTGTAAACAAACAAATGATGAAAAGCTTCTTTGAAAACCTGGCAGTTTCAGTAACTGTTTCAGGAAATATCAAGCAATAGTATAAACAGTGTGTCAGTTATTCTGCAGAACATATCTCTTAATTATTTTTTTATTTCATGTGTTCTTGATAATTCTGGAAGCCTGAGGATATTCAGAAAATAGCTATACCTCATAGGATTTCCCTTGTTGTTTTCCTGATATTTGTTGGTTTGTTTTTCAGAAATTTTTCTGCTTGCATTTCTTCTGACATGGAGATGTATTTACATTGGTTTCTTTGTGAATATCTGTACTATTTTGTTTATTTTTCCACTTCAGTTATGCCCAGCTTTAAAGCCAGAAACCGTTTTAAAAGATGGTTCTTTAAAATGCTCTGTGTGAGACTTGAACTTTATGCTATGCAATTTTGTTGAGATTTCTACTTGTGTGTTGGCACAGTTCTGACAATGCAGTCGTGCTGCTTCTCTTTCATGTGATACCCGGTCTTTCTTATTATCTCAGAGGCAATAGCTTGGAAAGGGTCCTGCTTCTGCATTCCTGCAGCTCTCTGCCTGCTTTCTGGAAGTGAGTGTGCTGGGATTGGGCGGTAAGAGAGGATGGGATGCACTAAGGAGCTGGTCCTCTTTTCATTGATGGCATTTGCTTATATGATTGATGGGGTAATTGTCATTTTATTTTCCTCTGAATGAAGCACAGACTTTCAACAACCCGTAGAAGTCCATAGGCTTTTGCGTGATTACCTTAACTCCTTGAGGAGAATTTGATGTTCCATGCTCACCTATACAGGAATAAAATTCTTCCTGCTGTATTGCCCTGTCTTTATATCCATTTCTTCTCCTTGGGAAGTCAGGATGTTTTCATCTCATAATCGTCCCTCATAACCTAGGCATTGCTGCAGGAGAAACCTCGTATTTCTGAGCAATACTGGAAGCTGGTTGGCAGCTGAGGCAGACCATTGTAGTTAACAGGGAGAGGTCTGGCCTCACTTAGCCAAGAGTGCGAGCATACGGGTAACTGGAAACGTTTGTTTTCCCTCTCTTTGTGAAATTGTGGAAGGCCTGCTGCCAAGAGAGGAGCATCAAACAACGTCGTAATGTCTTTTGATGTTTCTTGCTTGGTCTTAAATCATGCTCTGATGTTAATTAGTTTTGTGGGGTGTTGGTTTTTTTTTTTTTTAATCATTTAATGACTCAAGTATATAAAATAATTTTGTTTACCTACACCAAAATATTGCAGACTGGTGAGATGCTACTTGAAGTTAGAGAGGCAATGTGAAAGCTGGGGTCTTACATGAAAAGCCGGCTGGTAACAAACAGGACAAGTATTGCTACAAATTCTTCAGCAGCTTTAGGGTCTGTAGTACCACATGTTCATAGGAGCTGAAAAGTGCTTTCAGTAGCTCCTGGAGGACCGGAAGCCACCCAAGGCAAAAGGTTAAGAGGTGGCACAGGGTTTGTGAAGCCCTGGCAGCTAATATCTGTGCTTGAGAGTTTGTTTTCATTCTGAACTTTTCCAGCACTTTTTTCTTGACTCAAATTTTCTTCTGCCCTCAGAGGGCATAACCCATTATGGAGTATTTGTATTCAGTAAAATTTCCTTAAATAAGCCTCTATAAAGAATGGCCTTTAACTGAAGAATGGTCATTTCAGAGACTGGCCGGTAAAAACTAAAATAAAAAAATCACTTAGGAGAGCTGAATTGTATAAATTTATCATGTGACTACACAGAACAAAATTATATTAATTGCACTTCTGGACTTTCATCTTCAGTGTTTTAATAGGAAAAATACCAAATTGAAATATTACACCTATTTAATATCTGTTGTTACATTAGCATTTTGCCACTAGTCAGACCTTTTAAATAGGGTTTGTTATATATTATAGTTCATTATCCAGAGGCTGAAATTATTTAGTAGGGTAAGTGTTAAGGGGTACATAAATAAGTTTATAATTTTATTAGTGTAAAAAAGCATGTGATGCTAAATGGTTCTGGTTTTTATTACATATTTGTCTTGGGTTTACGAAGATGATGATGAGGCTAGAACTAAATGTTTCAGCAGTAAAGAAAAGAAAAGGATTCATCTAACCTAATGAAACTAATTCCCTTTATAGTCTCTTGCACTGTTATAGTCAGACATTTAAAGGTATAAATAACTTTGTTTAGGTATCTTTTTTTTTTAATGAAAAAATTAATCAGGCCTCAAACTCCCCCATTTCTTTAGGGTTTCTTTAAACCCCCGTCTCACAATAGAGAGACAAAGCCCCAAGACATTTTGTAGAAAACTTTGGTCACAGTAAGCTGAGAAATACTTAGGGTTTAGCAAAATTACTGATTTTATTTATAAGGCAATCTATCAAGGAAATACCATTAACATGATTAATCAGTTTTTCATTTCAAGATCTTGTGTATAGATGCTCACTTTGGGAGGCATGATATTTTGCCTGCACAGGAAGAGTATGAATTTTGTTTCCCTTCTTAAAGTCTTCAAAAGCGTTTGCCTGTCTAAGACTGTTCTGAGAGACTGGAAGAGAAGTGCCTTAAGTATAGCTAATTATTTACTTACCTCATCAAAGGTAAGCAGTACTTTTCCTTGGGGTGAGTATGTGACTCACTCTACTTATCTGTATCTGCTACCTTTTCCTCCACGTACTATATAACCTTTTATATTTTTTAAGTAGAGATAGTGGAATGTGAACACGCTTCCGGAGCGATCAGCTGGAATGCCAGTGTGCTGGAAAAAAATAAATAAAATGAACCTTAAAATAAGCCCAGCACACCAAAACACATTGGACATAAACTGTCAAGGGACTTAGGTGTAGTTTGTAGCAGCACGCAGAAGCAGGTATCTACCCCTGATACTGTTAACGTGCATGAACTCTGGTTATAAACTTAAGATAATAATAATCTTAAGACCCAGTGGCATCTCTGGAGGCTGCATTTTTTATGACTGACTGGTAATACAGAAACTTCATGTTGGAGAACGACGGATTCCTCTTTGCACTCTCTAGGCTTTTGACTACTGTCAAGCCAGCAAGTGTTTGCCTGGCAGTGGGGCTGAAAAGAAGTGGGGCAAGACTCTTGGGAATTACCTGGTGAAGCTGAAGTTGCAGATGCTTTTTGGAATTATCATAGGCAATCTGGATAGTGCTGCCAGTGTTTAAAGTTGACCAGCTCTTTGTCAAATGGTTCAGTTATAGGGACCTTTATAAATGTTGAGTCTGTGACCACTGGGGCCATTGCGTGCTTCAAACTTTCTTCATGTCAGCAAAAAACTAACAGGGGGATGGTTATCACCTAGTTGTTGGTTTTGCCCATCCCGTGGCTTGGTTGAGAAGCCAGATCTATCGCTCCTTGTACACTTTGTCCTTGTGACTTCAAACTTTTGTTATGTGTGCACCTTTTCTTATCTTTGTGAAAGATCTGTCCCAATTTGGGCAGATTTTACTTATAGTAAACCTTAGTTTCTTTATGTCCACTGGAGGCTTGATAGAGTTTGGCAGGTAAATTAAACAGTTGTCATTGGGCATGATCTGTTCTGGCATTGCTGACATTTTAGGTTTCTCACCCATATCATTCAGGGGACTGAAATTGAGAGTGGGGCTCCCAGAGGCGTAGAAGAGTGGAGAGCTATGGCATCTGTATAGCTGGATATTGAGTGTCTAAGCAAATGGGAGAGAGCTGATGTAGAAGTTGATACTGGTAAAATCAAGCAGATGGATCTTGTAACTGGTACATTAAATGTCACATAGAATCTAGATTTCTCTGCATACTTAGGAAATCAAAACAGAGTGGTGAAACCCAAAGGCACAATGTATTCTTCATTTTCCTCTAGTGAGTGGCCCGCCTAATAGATTGCTACTGCTTTATTGGCTCCGGTGACAGATGTCTGTACTGATATTTCACATAAAAATTTGTATTATTCCACATGATGGAGAGTTTTTCTACTATGTGTCCATATCTAAAAAGTCAAATGAGAAAAGTTCCCATAAATGTTGTGCTGTTTTCCCTTAAACAGTGTTCATAATAGGAATGTTTTTCCTTTCTCATTGTATAAAGGAAGTTGGTTAATTCTGGAAAATGTTCTTTCATGTAAAAAAAACAAAAAAAAAAAAAAAGAAAAGAAAATTTTAAAATAGCACATAAATGAACAATACATCTAATGCCATGTGGATCTCCTTCTGCATTTTTATATATAAAATATCATTATGGGCAATAGTAAATAGACTTTTAATGTTCTAGGGGTTTAGCCTCAGGTATTTGGCTGGCTTCCCAAGTCCTGCTTCTAACACTGTGTCAAACTGTACAAGGATAACCCATCATTGTATGTTATATGTAGATGATAGTAGTGACATCAGGGTAACATTTTTAGACAGTAGGGAAGGTTGGGTATATTCCCTGGAGGAGTTCAGGAATGTGCTTATCAGAAGAATTTAAAGAATAGGCATTGTTACACTGTTCATTTTTCAGATTAATTTTCATTTATGGTTATATAGATCAGGTCTTAGGTAGCAAACTGCCGTGCTTGCTTTTCTGACCCCCTGTGCTGAGACAAACCATGTTAATATGGAGCAACATGAAAGGATTTTTTTCTTCCAGTTTTTTAGCAAATGGTTTCTATGCCCAAAAAATTATCAAGAATAATTTCTAAAATTGTCTGACTTTGGTTTGACTGGATAGAAGAAGCTAGAATTTTTAACCATTCCTGTTTCTAGAAAGCTGACATTTTAACTTCGTGTTAATAGTTTCCTTTAACATAGAAAAGACCTGATGCAATTTCTTTATCTCGCTTAAAGTTGTCAAAGTGTAGTCAAGATAGCCAGAGCCATCTGACTGAAGAAAAACAGGTTTTGCTTTCCTCTTATGTCAGATAACTTTCTGAAGAACATGCAGAATGTTTCCACCACAGTTGACAGTATCTAAGCAGAAACTCCAGGAAGGCACCATCTAACTATTTCTGTGTCTTCTACCTGCTTTTCTGACCCAAAAGTTCTTAACCTAAAGTCTGCCCCAGAAAATGAAGAGACATGGAAGTCTGAGCAGCTGTACCTGCTGGTGTTTGTTTCCATTCACCATCAAACTGCAGTGCTAATTATGGCAGATCCTTTCAAGAACCACTCATGTGCATGAATCCTATTGACATCTTCAGCTCTTTTTGATATATCTTAATAGAAAATGTTATCTCTTTACTTTCTTCTTTTTGTCTTTTTCTGTTCTCTTCTTGCTCTCCCATTTTTCCCACTTTTCCCTTGTATCCTTCTCTATGGTCTGGCTGCAACTCCAGGTGCTTTTCTTCCATGGTAGAAACAGTTAGTGCTGGTTTACATTTTAGCTGCAGTTCCCCCGTAAGGAAGCTCTTTAACCTGGGCTTTAATTCCCTGGGGCAGAATAGAGCCGGCTGTAATCCTTGCGTGTTGATCACAGGGAGTTAGCGATGATTTCTGAATTCTGGAATTTGCTGCTGGCCAAAAGGACTCAATGATGGGATAATGAATAAGATTCAACCACCCAAGTTTTAGGATTTTGAGGTTATATAAACTTGCTGACTCATATCATGGAAAAGCCACTGGCCACTATTTAATTTCTGGGACTAGCCTCTGCTGCTGTAAATATTAGCAAAGTGCCAGAAGATGACAGTGGAGCTACACTGGTTTATACCAGCAAGCTGGGGCTCTTATGCCTTAGTAAGTCTAAGTGTCCATAGTTACAGTGATTCCCCCTCCAACAGGCTTGTCAGTGAAGGATTTGGGAAAGTAGTGTCAGGGTGCTATGAATAGTAATCTGAAGCAAGCCCTGAAAAAAGTAAATCTCTGTAGTCTAATTCATAGAACTGAGCAATCAGCACTTCAGTTGAGCTAGCTGCACACAAACATGGTATTGCACACATGAGTAATATATAAGCTGTATGTTATTAAATCTCATATTGAAATGATAGCTGCTGTGGAAGAGGAAGGTTTTCAAAAAAACATGTGCATGATCCAGTTTCCTACTGGAAGAGTGAAAATCATAGAGATTAACAGCTACTTTTCTACTTTATACATTTATAAAAGTTGCCTAAGTGATACTCTCCCATCAGTTATAAATGGTATTTGGATAGCTTTTTTCTGAATTAATTCTCAGATATTTAGAGTGTACTGTTAAATCAAACCATCATTTGGAGAGATTCTTAAAAAATGGAGTGAGTATTTAAAGACCATTGGAAAATGGGGTTTGGAAATCTGGTCAGGTCTTCAATTTCATGGTTTTCTCTAAATATTTTACAGCTGTTTGTAGCCTCTTGTAACTGATTTTCATTAGTTTTATTGCTTCGGTCCACTCCTGCCAAGCACGATGTAGACTCCAGCGTACATGGGGTGGATTTGATGCAGGCAGCGAGTCTGTGTGAGATCCCTGTCAGCCCAGTTCCTGCCTATGGCTCCTAATGGGACCATTCATGAAACTCTCCTAGGAGCACTGCAGAATAAACTGTATCCACCTTACCTTTCAAATAATATATTGTAATTAATGTAAAATGACTCACAGAGAGTAATTGTCTTTGATAATCGTACTATTATTTAACAATAATACCTGTGGGTTTACTTTTAAGTAACTTCATGTGAGGACTGTATGTGCCCACAGGTACTGTTTAAAAGCTAGTTGGGTAATTAAACATTTTTGCTGTAATTGTTACCTCTTATAGCTGCTTCACTGCAATTCGCCAAAGTCAAAACCTGAAGGAAGTCCGTACTTGATATAAAAGGACACACAAGGGCACAGCCTCATTTCAGAGTAGCCCTCCAGTCCCTGTGCTTAGCCCCCCTCCATCTCCTTCGTTAAAAATACCTCTAAGTCTAACGTAGACCTGCACAGACAGCGCGTGCTGGGTTCAATGTCCCATTCTGAAACGGGGCTCTGTCCAGGCTGTGCATTGTGTGACGGAGGCATGTGCCCAGGCACAGCCCCGAGAGCGCAGGGCAGGGCAGAGCCCTCTGTCATCCGGTGACTGAACTGGCCACTGAAGGAAGAGGCCGTCCGATTAATATCAATCTCTTTCCTGTTGTATTGGCACAGTCAGAGAAGGCAGGGACCTGGCTTGTTGCCGTCTAGCCTGGCTGAGCAGCTTTATGGGTACAGAACTGAGAAAAGCTCCTCTAAGACAGGAGAAGGGAAATGGTGCTCGGTGATGGAATCAGAGCAGTTTATAAACAGGTGAAGCCTGGTGTTCGAGAGGACACCTCAGAGCTCCCTGAACTTCTGCAGATAAATGTTTTCTTCTCTTTGGTTGGTTGACATGATTTGTGGGCAGAGGGCTAGGACCAGGCTTGCTCACCAAGAGAAGCCCTGCAATAGCTGCAGCTGACCAGGCTTTTGTCTACCTTAGTTCCTTAGATCAATGCAGTCCTGAAATACAAATTACTGTGCAGTGGGAGCAGGCTCTGCATTTTGTGCATGAGCTTTGAGGATTTTTCTGGAAGCATTTCCTATGTGCAGGGTGGGATAAGAAAGCACCGTTAAATTTGAGATTCATTTTCACCCTCCACCCTCCTCAAAGTTTCTGTCCATGGATGTTTGTGCTCTCAGAGGGCTGTCGCACTGGCTAATAAATCTTCCAAGAATTCTGAAACCCTGTGAGTTATGAAACACTCATGTTGGTCTATATGCAGGTGTACCAGAAATGAGTATAAAGTCTGTGGAGATTTTAAGTACTGCCATTGCTGGAGACTTCATGCTGCTAAGGGAGTTCCCCAGTGCAGACCCCAACACCCATCTGCTTAGGTTATTGTAGTGGGGCTTTTTTATTTTTATTCGCTTACTTTTGAATGCTCATGGTTTTGTACTTAAGAGTTTAAGAGCAGGAGGTTTCTGAGTTTTGAAACTGTGTTCTCTGTAATACAAGTATTTTTTTTAAAAACGTCAGCCTTCAAAAAAAGAAATGCTAAGCCAAGTGTGTTTGCAAAGGGAGGCTTGAATCATGCATGAGCAACTGAATTTTAACTTACCTTGTGTAGATAAGAAGTCAAAGTTGCATTAAAATCTTAGTCATAATACCCAACTCTGTCCAGGGAACTGTTTATTTCAGCTTATATTTTAATTATCTTCATTTTTGTGTTTAAAAATGGGATTTGATTCATTGTCAGCACCCTTTATGACAAATTACAGCACCAAGAAATCTCTTCATTAATTCCTGTTGAAAAGCAAAGTGTTTCCTGTTTTCTGCATTAAAAAAATGGCAGATAATGATTCAAAGTGTTACTACTGGGAAATGTGATCATGGACTGTGTGAGTGTAGATAGATATGAACCTTCTCTTCAGAAATCTTCTTAGTATGTTGTTAGTTGTAAAGTTTCAAGAAGCAGAGCTTCTGCCATTCAATGTAGAAAGGTGCTCCATAGCCAAGTGCGTTTCTGCTGCCTGAAGTCTACAGTAAAAATGGTATCATAACTAGCCCAAGATCCAGCAGTGCCAGGTGTTTCAAAATTTGGAAGGAAGATCCAGGCCTTTGAAAAAGAAGATGAAGCAAAGAAACCATTTCCTTCATTTCAGTCAAATAGCTTATGAGTAGATCTCAGTTTCGTGTTAGCCCGATCCATCTTCGCATACAGAGTCTTTTTCAGGAGCAGGAGGCCTTCACAGGAGATATTTCACTATTTTGCAGTTGTGACACTGTTTATCTCTGGCTCACAGTTTCAGGTGTCATGACCATGGCCTTAGATTTTTGGAAACACTGACAAAGTTTCTTTTTCTCCTCACTTTTTTCTGTCTTTCTTTGGGTCACCGTCCCTACATGCCCTGAGGATCCTAGATGTTTTGTGTGTGAAAGGCCAAGAAAGGACGTTCATCTTCTGTTTAGATCTGAGCTAGTACAATGTGATAGTTCTTGGTATGTGCCAGATCTGGGTTTGGGGGGTATGTGCAAACCTTCAGGGAACACCCAGGCAATTCTCCCAGCTTCTGTGATAGTTTTGCTTCTGGTGCTCCTCATGAGAGGAGCTGAATTTCCTGGCATAGACTTCCCATAGACTCATTTTTGCATGCACATGCTATTGGTACCAAAATATTATATCTTTGCATCCCCAGAAAGCAGCTGAAATTCTGATTTTTTTTTCCGTAAGAGCAGCTTGAATGAAATGAGGTTCACTGTTTGATCCTGCGTATTCTGGCCTTCAGCCAAATCGTGGCTGTATGGATTCAGAAACTTCAAGAATGAATACAAGTATCATTTTGAAAGCTAGAGAATATGTGGGAGGAAACTTCAGCAGTTGTGAAGCTCTTAGTATTAGAATTGTAGCTATTAACATGAAGCAGGGGTTTTTTTTTCCTCTTAGGTTCCTTTGATAAATCCTAACCCTAGAGCTTGAGATTTTTCTGTATTCAAAGTGTGACCACTTATATTTTCTCTTCGTTAGAGGGCAGCTTTGAGTCCCTGTGAAGTAGGTTAGTCTAAATGTAAAATATCTTGATACAGGTTGTGCGATTTGCAAATGCTTTGGGAAATCCAAATCAATAGAAAATAGAGATAGGTGTGTCCTTAAAAACCACATTGCCCTTTGGCAACATCAAGCTCTGGGCACTTTATTCCCAAACTGTATCTTGAACTGTGTGTGCTCTTGTCTGTCTTAAATGATGCATTGCATGCCTGCATGACACCTGGGGAGTATTACTGCAGAAAGACAGAAGGAGTACTCCAATGGTTATGTTAAATTGACTACAATTCAAATCTATTTCTGAACAGTGATCAGAGCCCAGTGTAAGTCCAGTAGTGATTCCTAAGCAAGTCACTTGAAGCTTTCAGGATCAAACACTGCTAAATTCTGGGAAGACCTGTGAATACTGACAATATTTCCTGTTTCCACTTTGCAAATGAGCAATAACTCACCAGTGAAATTTGGTAGGAAAAAATACAATGCTTCTTCTAGCTGATGGTGCAATCAAGTATTTTTTCTGCTTGGTAATAGTTACAGTTCCCCAGTGCTGAATAGTGGCATTCTGCAATGCTGGCAACAGGACAGGACTGAAATGGCTTATTACTGTATTGAGAAAATGTGCAGCTCGGATATGGCAACAATTTAAGTAGTTGTGTTTTGAAATTACTGAAGGTTTTGAAAATTTGCATTCCATAAAGAGAGTAGGCTTGTTTGGTTAGAAAGATCTCACCTGTTTGGACACTTATAAACTGAAGAAGAGTAAAACTCCAGCAACACATATTCACAAGCAAGCCTATCTGAAGAACAAATTTACCTCAGGAGCAAAGCATGACCTTGTTTTGGCCCTTGCTGCCTGACAGCTTCATGGCTGGCACAATAAATGCAGCTTTCCAGATATTCAAGTATTAATAAATCAGTTAGTTTATATATGTAAAAGTTGTGAGAATTATGCAAATTAAATGTTCAAACATATCCTGGGGGGGGGGGGAAGAAAAATTTCTGTGAATATAAGTAAATGCAGTATAAAAAGAGAAAATAAGTACATTAATTACCTTATCAAAGAAGCATAAACAAGTGTTAAAAAGGTGCTAGGAAAACACTTTAGCATCATATGTTTATACACTTCAGGGGGTCTACTAAGGAAAAAACCAAAAAGCTCACAGCATAAAGGGAAGATGTTGATACAAAAGCAAAACCAGGGAAAGCTATAAATGCACACAGCCCCAGAAAATTTAAAAAAAAACATTGGTAAGAGTAACTGAATTTAAGAATGGAGTCAGTAGAAAAGGTGTAACTGGGGAGGAAAAGAAAAAAAGGGGGGCAGGGAAGGAGGTGAAATTAAAGAAATACTGTAGTAATTAATGTGATGCTGTGCTTTTTTTGTTAGTAGAAAAGTCTTCTCCTGTCCTGTTTCAGGCACAATAAAGGGATTGGTTGAAGTTCAGTAGAAGAGATCACGTGGTGACGAGATTTAATCCACACCATAACTCAACAAAACACTCAGTTGAAACATCTCCCCCAGTGTTTTATAGTCATAGATTTAAAGATAATATTTGACTGTGTCCATCAGGATTGAGTCTGTAACATCTCAAAATGACAGGGTATGTTAAGAGAAGGAATTGCCTCGTCAAGAGTTTAGATCAAGGTGCAGCTTACTTGATTGAAGTACACACTGACAGGATGAATACTCCTTTATACAGACAATGGTATCAAGCAGAGGTGCAATCTTTCTGGAGCCACTGTTTGTTTAAGTAGGAAAGAGTGGGAAAGAAAATCTTCACTCAGGTAGAACACATATTATGTTACTTAAGAGAAACCACAGCTAGCTTGTGTTCCAGGTGACCTAGATCCACAGACCAACAGACACTCATGCACAAAACAAAGAGGAAAAAAAAGAAAAAATAAAAAAGAAGGTTAAGTTAAAAAACAAATAAACATAATGAGAACCGCAGTAATCTTCTACGCTGATAATGTGATACAAAAAACAAGCTACATTCAAAACAGGCGTCTTCACATTGCATGGCTGTAAGATATGAATGAGCAGGATGTCCAGAAAGAAATAGTATAATACATCAGTGAGACAGCAGCTGCATTTACTGGCATAAAGGAGATTTAGGTGTTGATAATCCACAATTTAAAACTGATCTATGAGTCTTACACTGAAATTTTGTTTCCACCTTAACAGTTGGATGTGAAAGCTGGAAATGCACCAAAGGTACAGACAGACGTCTAAAAGCTTTTGAAAGTAAATGCCTTGGGGAAATAGTAGGTATTAAATGGAATGAATTTATAACAAATACTGAGATTCATCAGGGAGTTGAACAAGACTTAATCTCCTAAATTATCCAGAAATGAAGATGGAAATATCTAGGATATGTGGTAAGAATGAAGCAGATCTGATGCCAGACTGTCTGCCATGGCAGGAATGCCTTCAGGCTGGCTGTAGAACATGTAAAAGGGGCTGACCAAAAGAATTCCTCCATTCAAAAATGCTTAGAGATGGAAACGTTACGTGTGACTTCACGAAGCACGGGACAGTCAAGGAGATTCTGCCAGATGGACAACGACCAGCAGAATCTCACATATATTTTAAGGAACTCTTGGCAGTGTAGGGAAAAAATGGGAGTTGGGTGGCACCGAAAGTTTTTGTCTAATGTCTCATGTCTGTTAGGGGCTCTAAACACTTGGCAGACCTGTAAAATGATTTCAGGACTTTTATCAGCACCACTCCATGCCTAATGTCTAGGAAGTCCATATTTTAATCCCCGACTCCAAGCTCAATCTGTCACTTGCAACTGGCAGCTGCAGTAAGCACTGTAATTTATGTAAACTCAGCACCACCCACAAGTTTCTAAGATCAACACACAAAGTGGTTCTCCTGGTATGAGGGAGAAAATCACCAGGCTGTCTTTCTGCATCTGGGTGGAGGAAGTTGGTGATTGTCTGCTTGCAGTAAGATAAGGCATGTCTGCCGGGGCCTTTTCTTCAAGCAGAGGATTTTGGTTTCTGACCCATCCAGCCCACCACTGTTCTTAGTTAGCCACTCTCTTGGCTATGTTAATATCCTGGCACGTAGCTCTCTGGGATTTTATCATCAAGCATGCAGTTCTTCGGTATCACCCGCACTTTTTCAGTCTCTGGAACCGTGACACCTGTGCTGTTCCACCAGTGGCATCCTCTGTGACCACATCTGGCTGTTCCCCAAAAGTCATCTTCCCTGATGGGCTTGTCTAGCCCTGGAAAGGCTCCTTTGCTGCATGGCCACGTTTGCAGTCTTCTATTGCATGCCTGCTGCTAGGTGTCCTGCATCAAGTGGTGTTTCACTGCACACAGGTGCTGGTTAGAGACTTCTTTCCTAGTATATATACTTACCTGTTGCTTTTTCTTCTTGATTTCTAGCAAAAAAAAAAAAAAAAAAAAAAAAAAAAAGATTAATAGGGCATTTTTTTGAAAGGGAGAGAGCCTGGTGTTCAGGCATCTGGACTGCCAGGCAGTGAGTTAAAAACCTATAGTATGTCTTCTGGTTGTTCTTTTATCAAAAGCATGGTTGTGATTTGGTGGCCTGAACAGAGACATCCTACGCTGTTTTCTTATCAGGGTCCTACCTGGCCACCAGCTATCCCACTGGCAGGAAGAAAGCCTCACTGGTAATACCTGACAGCCTCAGGGAGGTATCTGATATACCTCAAATGGTGTTGGCAACTGTGTCGTACCCAGTATGTGGTAGTTACAAAGGGGCAGGAGGGCTGTACTGCCCAAAGAGAGGGGTTTAAATCAGGATCTGTTTGTCTGACTCCCTCTCTTCTTGCAATATAAGCCTCAAGACAGATTTTTAAAAGGCGAGATCACCTTGGTTTCCAATTTCAAGTACAAATGAGTGGTATTTCTTATATCGTGACTTTATTCTCTCTACAGGTTGAATGACTTTTTCTTTAGCTTACAGTTTTTGTGACCAGTATCTACTTCATTGCTTCAAATGGTCTTCCAGAGCCATGGTATTAAAATAAGATATTTCAAATAATAGAAACCAGAAACTAATTTTTTTTTCCTCTGCCAGTGTTGGCTGCAACAACGGAAAGTCACTGCTTTCCTTTTGCAACTGTTTCTGAATTGTTTCTTTGATGCTGCCTACCTCTCTGCTGATCTCTGCTTGCATTAGGAGCAGCTTGTTTCACATCCCTGGTTTGTTCTGTGAACATTTCTTTTCCACTTTTATCTGTAGTTTGTTATACAGGTCTGTAAAGCTTGGTCACAAGCTGGGTAACGTCATCCGGATTCATGTGGTAGGGTAGTCACTGAAGTAACCAGGTATAAACAATACAGAGACTGATATGACAAAGGTTCTATATCGTGGGTCGTACAGCTTTACAAATACATCTTGTGTGCAACACGTTTTTACTGCTGTTCATCACACACTGAAGTATTCAATCTCGAGAAGTGTTCAGAGCGTGTCCTGTTCATGAATCCTATGAAAACAGGACGTAGGAGATGAAAAGCTGTTACAAGGCAGGTCCTGATGGAGCTGACCTGCTGTGGAGTTTTGTCACTTGAGGCTAAGTTGTCTCTCTGAAAAGAATCTTGTCTCGTGCTGGTAATTTAATCAGTCAGACCAATGGTTATATAAAAGCATAGCTTATGTGTGGAAAATACTGTATTATGTGGTAGATCATTGTTACAGTGTTCGAAAGCTTCTGAGGAGAATTGTAATATTTTGGCAGAGGTTCAAAATTCTCTTTCCTACAAGGAACAGGTTTGGTGGTGTTTTTTTTCACTAACATGTCATTTTGAGGTTACATGGTAACATCTGTCAGAGCTATGCTAACCTCTGTCATCCAGCTGTTATAATTGTGGTGTTTTCCTTCCTTTTCCTTCTCTTTCCTCTCCTTTATGCTTTCCCTTTCTCCTCCCTCAGAAAAAAAAGAAAACACAAAACAAAAAAAAACCCCAACAAACCAACAAAACCCACCTCCTTTTATACTGAAACTTCAGGTGGAATGAAGTGGTTATAAAAGCATCTGTCAACACAGGAATAGCTTGCCAAGCTAAGTATTTGGGTTGGAAGTCATGCCTTCCCAACTGCTTGAAAACAGGAAGTATCTCTGTTAAGTGATGGATAGCTCTACTTTGCTGAGAGGAAGAAAAGGCTTTTTTTCTTCTTTTTTTTTTACCTTTTTCTTTTTTCTTCTTCTTTTTTTTTTTCTGTCTTTCTTATTCTTTTTTGCCTCTGGGCTAATAAGTGAGTTCTGCAGTCGTCCCGTGTAGGTAAAGAAAGACCCCTATAGAAATGTGTATATGGGTGCACAGGTCTGTGTGTGTGTATATATGTGTGTATGAATATACAAACTGAAAAAACCCACCCCAAAACCAACAATCCACTTTGTACATGATCCGTCCCTGTCAGAAGCCAGCCCGGGCACATCTTATCCCAGTGATTCCTGTAAAGCTCTCAAAATCTGTCAGAAACAGCCTGCAGGATCGCAACGGCTCCTGGGTGATTAATTGCCAAAAGATTCTGATTCCAGGTTCCATTACATGTAATTGTTATCTTTTCTAAAGGGGTTCTTTTAATAAAACACACACCACACCACCCAAAAAAAAGGGGGGGGGGGGGGGGAAGAACTGACATTCCTGAGGTTTTGCACCTCTTAGACAGGAGCACAGAGGACTCTTATGTAAACATGCACTGAAGAGGGTGTGTTACATTGTTTATTAGCTGATGATAGATTTTTTTTTCCAGTTAATTTTAACTTTACTAAAAATAATTTTGTTAGATATGGGGAAGGAATTGCTGCATAGCATTTAGAGGAGAAGAGAGGGAGTATCAACGCCTTCTCCGCATCAAAACCTCTCCGTGAGACCCAGAAAGTGGCAAATGCCTAGATCGCTCCTGCTCCTTACTGAAAATGCAGGAAAACAGCCCCAAACTGGGACATCCTCTGTCCGCACACCACTGCCCTAAGTGCTCAGGTTGGACATGGCGAGAGAACAGTATCTCATGTCTGAAATCTCCCTTGCAAAGGGAGCCAGCACCACAGCCCTGAGCCGAGACTCTGCTGCTCAGCAAGGAGGGGACAGCGCAGCTGCAGCTGAAGGAGTAGAGGAAGAAAGGTCAGGAGCTGCTTTTTACAGTTTATGCTTGAAAAATGTGTATTTGAATGCGTGAAAATACAGGCAGGTTGTGGAGAGTCTGCTAAACTGCTCTGGGTTTCTTTTTGAGCCCATACTCACAAAGCAGAGGGGAGGAGAACCTGCTTTCCTCTCAGTGCCTCCATGTCTTTGAATACACGTAAGAGGCTTGATTTGGGGCTGAATTTCTGTGGTGCCAAACTGGAGCATGTGGAATCATATCAGTAGGGCTGCTTGGATTTGCACTTGCTTTTACTGCATTGAAAATGTGCCACATTACTGACAGGTTTAGATTTTTATAGATGGAGGCCCGGGCACAGCTTGGCTCCCCATGAGCACAGCAGTAATTCCTGCCAACTGGCCTTTTTAACTGCTTGAGATATCAGGGGAAAAAAAAACATGGAGATACTGGTTCTGCAGCTGCAGAGTATCTGTCTGCAGATGTTTCTGCTAAGAGAAGTGATTGAAACTTGGTTTCTTGAGATATTTTAATCCTATCTGAACAAAACCACATAAAAACGTGCTCTGGTATTGTCTGCATGGGCCAAGGAGCACATTGTTCCTCACAGTTGTGTTTACACGGCCTCATTGCTGCAACGAAACAAGTCTCCTCAAGTCTTTTTTCTCCACAAATCCCATTGAATTAGATATATTAAGCAGCCCCTGTCAGCGGCAGGACTGTCATGGACAGTGATGTTACTCTGATTAAAATGATGGGAATATTTTGCTGCGTCCGTCTTTGTGTGGGTTTAGAAATGCAAGCCTGGCTTTCTGCAGTGTTTTTCTCCTTCTGCATCCACAAGCAATTTCTTTAGATGGTGGAGAGGGGGTAACCCCAGCTCCCATCCCTCCTCCCTGCAGCCCTTTCTCCATGCGTGACCACAGCTGCTGCCTGGGACGGGAGGGACCATGGGAGGTGAGCTTAGGAGGTGGCAGGAGAGCACAGCAGCCTCTTCCCTGAGCTGCAGGGGCAAGATAAGGCAGCTGAATAATCACTACACGCTTGGTGCCATATCCCCAAAGGCAGAGGCACAGCTACCTGCAGCCCAGAGCAGCCCGAAACCCCGCGGTTTGGCAGCGAGGCAAGGGCTGTGGTGCAGATGCCAGAGCACAGGCAGCACAGCGAGTGCTGGGGCACATGAGCCCACAGTGGGACCTCATCTGTGCCCAACAGCAGACAGCAGAGAAAGAGAATGAAGTCAAAAGCAGCTCTGACTGCTTTGGCATCGTGGAGGCTCGATACACCTTTGCGTCAACTCGGGAAATTTTTGCTTGCTTGAAGCGCTTGTAGCACTGCCTATTTATAACTTAGTTATGGAAGTAAAGCTCAGATCTGCTTAAAATCACCACCGTTAGTGGAAGTGACTGATTTGCTGTGAAACGTGCCGAAGCAGAGTCTGTCGTTCAAGCAAGTCACGCCAGTGGTTTCTGTTGACTCAAGGCAATTCTTTCCCCAGGCTTCATCTTAGAAGGAAAGATGACTTTGTTATTTTTTCTGAATACTGCAACTGTAGGGTAGGCTGTGTTTTGCTGTAATAACTAAGAGTGATCTATAGTGATAGCTGAAGTTGTTAGCTCCTGTTGGTAGCCAGCAAAGAGAGCAATCCCAGATGATACATTCAATTATGAGGAAAAGCTTCCCTCTGTTGATGAGTCAAACTGGAAACGGGTAAAAGTCAGTGGTTGAAGGAAAAGGATTAACTAGCGGTAGTAGTCCCGGAGGATAAGCTAAGTGTGTAGCTGAATTTTACGCAAGCACAGGCGTTTGCTTAGCAGCAAAGGACAGATGATTGTGTTCTTATTTCTCGGATGTTTTAACTTTCCATATCGCTTCATCTCGCTTTGGCCTCGGATGATATAAACTGTCTCCTCATGGCAGTTGGTTTGCTGTTTGTTGACGTAACAAATCACATGTTTGCTCTCAGCCTTTAATTAGTACTGCTGGTTAATGCCTGAGTAAAATGTTCCCGCTGTGCTCACTGCCACTCGATAGCGCGCATTCTTCCCGAACACCTGCTGTCAAACCTATCCTGTCTTTTCTTGTCGGCTTGCACAACGCTCCAGGTCTTGAGCAAGACTGACATGATGGAAGGGTTGTACAGCCTGATTTTTAGAAATCTATGTGGAAGGTGAAGTCTTTGCAGAGGACGGATAATAGGAGACTGCAACATTTTGTAGGAACTGGTTTCCATTAATATCTAATAAAATCCAGTTTGCAGATGCAGTTTTTGAAGTAATGCATAGACTGTAGATTAAAGAAGCAAAGTGCTCCACCCTAGGAGGAATCGTAGATGTTGTGTAACAACAACGGAGAGTAATCTGCACAGATCTTGGGAGAAGTACAAGGGTGGTGACCAGCAAACATGTCATCAAAGAGGGGAGCTGGTTAGAGATGTTGGCATGTGCTGGTGGTGGTGACAGACATTGGCACAGAAGGAAATAGTTGGAGAGGAGGAAGAGTGTGGGGAAAGGGGCTCTTGGCAAGAAAAAAAGCGGTATCGCTTGACTCAGGAGCCTGTAATTACAAGACTGCAGCCATGTGACACGGCAAATGAGCGTGTCACCTGATGCAGAGAAATTCCAGATTGCCTCCTGAAGCAGCTCATGCCAGATGGAGGGAGAATAAAAGCCTATGGAGCAATGAAATTTAGCTCTCCACTGGACTGTGGTTTTGAAGTCCTTAAGAGTGACACTCTTATGTGTCGTTTTCCCTCAGCACCTTCTAATTTGGTAATTAATCCATGCTTGCAAAAAGCCTCCAGTAGCCTGCCTAGCAAACAGGATGGATGAGCTTCCCGTACTTGAAACTTTCAAAGATCCTAAAATGCCGAGCGCTTCCTGGTCTGTTGTGTTGGGGGCATGACCTGCTCTGGCACAGACAGAGAACGAAAATACCAAGCACTGAGGTGAGCCTCAAAAGCGTAGGAGAAGCACCTTTATGGGAGCTGACTTCACTCCTGCAAGAGATAAGGACGATGGCACAAGAAAGCCCTTCTGTCATAGTTAACAAATTCACTTCCTCAGCCTTTTACCTTAATACTTTCCATGCTTGCAACACATCTGTCCTGACATGTGGGCCAAAGCACTGAAAGGATCTCACAAACAGTTACTGCTACAGGAAGAATATGACTGACTTTAAAATACTTTAGATATGTTCAAATACTGTAATCATGAAATAAATTTGCATTGCCAAATTTGATTACAAGATATAGAGCACCTCTCGTGTTCGGGAGTCTGTGTGAGTAGGGACCACAACCAGCAATTGTTAATTTAAGTTGGAAGGATTTAGTTACAAAGGAAACAGATTGTTCTGTTATTTCCAGTTCTCTCATTTGCATCCCTGGTCTAATCCCAATGGGACTCCAAAGGCAGGATTAAGCTTTTAGTTGCATTTTTTTAGGTTATGCATTAAAATAAATGTATTTACTTGGAAGGAAATGTCTTAAATCCAGTATAAAAATCTGTTCCTACTTGTGGAGATTGATTGCAGCAGAGAACATGCAGTAACATTGATTCTCCAGCTGAACTTTGTTACATGCTGATCCTATTTGCTTTCCCTCACCCACCTCAATATGCCATTTACTGTGCAGCTTATGTTTTGCTATGCAAGTTACATTTTGCTAATGAAATTTTTTTCAGTTTGCCGCTTTTAAAATTATGGGTTTTTTCTAATGTCTGGTTACCCCCTTGCACCACCATTTATGTATGATATCTTGTTCTACAATCTGATTAAGAACAATTTTGATGGGTTAGGCCTGGCTGTAGAAGTATGTCAGTAGGAGGAAAATTAGCAAAGCCCTAAGGTTAATTCTAGTCCATTTTTACCAAGAACCACAAATATTTTCCTGGCTATACCTAGTTAAGTTTTCTCTCCGGAAATAATTATCTTTGTAATTGCACACAAAATAAATATTTTTGAACTAGCTATCTTTTCCAATAATATATTTTGAAGTAGTAGTCTGTTTTAATTACCAAAGAATTTAAGCATTTCTTTTTGAAAGGGGAGTAGTTTCTTCTTAATTAAAACATAACTTTGCTATTGATGATATAATGCATTACATGACAATTATTGCTCTTTCCTAGTCCTGCACTGGAGAATGTTACATCTGTGTACCACTAGAACCTTTCGGTGCATCTGCACTTGGACCCCTTTCATAACTGTTGTGGTAACAACAATAACAAAAAATACATAAACTTGCAAAAGAATTGCTTAATGGTATGAAGGATTCTGGTTTCTACCAAAACCCCAATTACTTAATTTTGTGCCCTTCCTGGCCTACATAAATTATGCAGCCTTCACATCTCAACATCAGTGAATTATGTAGCTCTGCGCACACATCAATTAATTTTGGCCCCATCAACTTCCCACCTTCTGTGTGCTCCTAGCCTCAAATCAGTTTTGCATCTCCCAGCCGCGAGCGGTTAATTTTGTACTCCCGGCAGCTCACATCTGCCTGAACCTGCAGCCCAGCTTCAACTCTTCACCCTCCCCCACCTGCCTCTCCTCCTGCACAGCCAAGCCACCGCCTTCTCCTGCCGAATTCCTCCTCCTCCAGCTCAGCAGCGAGGATTGATCCCAGGAGGCTTCACCTCCCACCTCGCCAACAGGTCGTTGGGACTGGTCCAGAGGTGACCTGGGTGTCCTTATCGCTCTCCATGTCATTTTCAAAGCACAGATTGTAAGGCTGAAGTTCTATCTTCTGGAACAGCCTGTGAAAGTCACGGCGCGCTTGGAGCAACCACCTCTGAAACCTTTCCCTTGGGGAAGCCTGCATCACACAACACCCCACTGAGAAGAGAAACAGCTTCTAGGTCAGTAAGAAAAGTGGCATGGAGGAACAAGGTGGTGCCGGCATCCATCAAACTCAGCGCTGCTGCCAGCAGCAGAAGTAAGCGTGACCTGGGCCTTGGTGTTAAAGCTGGCACTGCTGCTGCTGCAGGTGTCCATGCCAAACACCACAGTAGGCTTCTCTAAGCAACCCAGAAAGAGCTCATTTTCTTCCGGAGGAAACTGCAGCGTGCACAAACATCGAGAAAGATACCTTGTTCCCTTATTGCCGACCTCTATGTGCAGCTCACTTCTAAGCCCTGCATTAGTTTGGCTGAAAAGGAAAAGTATCTCCATGAGAGGTGTGCAGAGACCAAAAGCCTGAGAGGGCAACAAGATGTCCTGCAAATTAGTATGACCTCGACTTGCCGGCACATTCCGATTTCTTGCAGAGCAGCGAGCAGCAGAGCAGCTCTGCAGCCCACCATGGCCTCTTACTGGGGATTTACCTTCCAGTAATGCAAGATGGGTCAAGGCAGGCCCCTTCCTCACTCCCTCCCTCTGCTTTTACTTCCTTTGGACTGTAGAGGGGAGGGGGTCAGCAGCTTGCTAAAGGGACAAGGGTGGTGATAGCAGAGCGAGGAGCAGTTGGGCCGTGCCCAGGGTCTCCCTGTTTCCTCTCTGTCTGGATTGTCAGGAGGGCTGGTGGAGACCAGCTCTCAGTTCAATCTGCTTTTCTCTCCAGAGGCTGGGGGGAATTTGACTCTTCTCTCGAGGTTACAGAACATTTTCTGTCCTCTCGTTTTCATCTGCGTCTATTCAAGAAGCAAGCTCTGCAGAGACCGAGTTATGCTTTTCTTGTACCGTTCCCAGCACATCTGGCTGCCTTGGATAAGGTCCCTGGGCCTGATTGTAGCAAAAAGCAGTGATAGCGTGTTTAAAACTTGGGCCTCCAACTATGACTATATATAAAACACAAAGCATTTGGGACAAACTGGAGGAAATGCGATTTTAGTAACTGAGCAAAGCCCATACATTCACTCTTGGACATCTGCAGTTGTGCTCTGTCGTTAGAAGACTGTCTCTTGGAACTGAAAGCCAATGCAAGCCAGGGGAGCGCTTGCTTCTACCCGAGGAGCAGTTTTCTTGTCCCCCTTGCACAGCAGCCACGGTCATTTGTCGGCATGAAGCTAAGCTGGTTCTAGAAAACGTTCTAATTATCTAGGTGTCTGGATTAAACCTGCCTTGATTTAGAAGAGGCACACCACTGTACTCATGTGAACATTTCTTGTTTCTTCTAAATAATAGAATTAGCTATGGGCATTTCCTTAAGAGCACGCAGAGCGCAATTGCAGTGTAATTCCTCTCCCTCCAAGCCTAGTCTTGAAACATGCAAATTTCCCTTTCAAGTGTGCTGGCAAAAAATGGCAATATCCTGATACATGCATGATTTGGCCACTGACTGAACACGCTGGTTGGGTTATCATCAGCAGGTTGAGTTCTTTGGTAAATATTATCAAGAGTGCTGTGGAAAGCAGCGCAGCCGGCTGAGGAAATGACAGTGGACGACTCGCTTCTCGCTGTCTTTCACAAGCATCCAGCGTGGGCTGCTGCCAGGGCCAGGGCACCTGGCTGGATATGGATCTTTAGTCTTCCCAGTACAGCCTTGCTCTGTCCTCCAGGAGCTCGATGCAACGCTGCGGTGCCGGGCGCTTTCCGCTGAGCGTTTTCATGTTCTGTTTTAAAAATAACAAGACATCTCTTAACATTCAGGATACATTTTTCCACTCTGAAGCACCACAACACTCTTTTTAAAGAAACTCTAGGAAGGGTGTTAACTTGATCAATGCTGTGCAGGAAGGAAAGCTCTTTCCTACTATTTTTTCAGCATGACTTTCACTGACATGATCAGGCTGGGAAAAGACTTATTGGCTGACAGCCCAGGACAGCCATGTAATATCTCTAGTCATCTGGAACTCGAACTACTCTACCCAAGGGAGAACCATAACATAAAAACAATTTAGGTTACATGCTGAATCTTATAAACATTGTTCAGTTTTTAAAAAATAGTTTAAATACTATTTATGTGCATTTGCCGTGCGCAGAGGGTTTTTTTTCAAATGTCAAGTAATAAAGGCTGGGAGGGTTCTTACTTTTTTACTGTAGACAGCTTTCAAAAATCTTGGGGATTTTTAGAAGTATAGGGAAATGGGCTTCCTCTCTTCTCATAAATATAAGAGCTTGGCTTCTCCTATGTTTCAGATATAATTGTTTTATATATAGATAATGTTTACTTTCTGACCCTGTCCAGATAACAGAGTCACAGAAACGCTGGCTGGAGGGGGATTTCCAGAGGCCCCGCAACCCCTCTCCCTCCTGCACACCACGGGACTAGCACCAGATTGGGAAGGGCTTGGCTTCATCTGGCCAATGAATCTGCCAGATGAAAAACCCCCAAGGACCAAGTTTTTGCAGCCTCCCCAATGATCTGCCCCGAGGCTGCACCTCTCTTCTAGAAATGTCTTCCTCCCATCCAGTCTGAACCCTCCTGGCTGCCCTTTGGGGCTGTTGTCCCCTCTTACACTGGCTGTTACTGCTGCCCAGAGTTTGTTCTGTCCCCCTCCCACCTCCCCAGTGTACCTATAACCTGAGTAACCCTAGGAAACTGGAATGCAAGGGCTGGTATATGTGTATGAAACTGCAAAGTTGGGGCCTTAGCTTCTAATTGTATTCATCTTTGACTTTTCAGTTCTCTTGTCGCACAAGAGAAGGAGAAAACAGGGTTCTCCCAACAGTTCAAAGCTGATGCTAAAATGTGTTAACTATTGTGCTTTTGCAAGTCATACATTAGGATTTTTTCTCCCTTTCTGAAGCTGACTGCCACTGGCCTCGGTCTATAATAATAATTTACCTTATTCTGCATAAAAAAACCCTGTCAAAACAATCTGTAAATGTGCAGCTCTAATAATTTGGGATAAACCAAGAAGAATCCAGAATGTAAGCTTCACTTCAAAAATAATTTTTTTCCTCCACTTGTCTTGAAGATCTGAACTTGGGATGTGTCAGTTGCCACCTGTGTAACTGCCAAGCCCTAACATTCCAGCACACCTTGCAACAGGCCTAAAATTATTATTTTAGGAAAATGAGTGTGGTTCCTTTATGACTTCTTTTTTCCATAAACTATTATTTCTCAAGCTGAGTAGCCTTTCTGTCTTTTCAGTGAAAGATCCATTCTGACATAGAGCAACCCCTCTTGCACGTGCCTTGATTGTTCACGTGCAGCTTCTTGCTTTTGCTGAAATTGTTGATTATTTGGCAGCGTTGTTCTGAATCGAGTCGTGGGGATTAATTTCTCCATGCGATGTGCCACGTGCTATAACTGCTCCTGTGATGCTTTCATTGCAGGCTTTGCTGAGACCGGGACGAATAGACAGAATTATCTACGTGCCATTGCCAGATGCAGCCACTCGCGAGGAGATCTTCAAGCTTCATTTTCGCTCCATGCCGGTCAGCGATGAAGTCTGCTTAGCAGAGCTCGTTCAGCACACAGAGAAGTACTCGGGAGCAGAGGTAAAACTTTCTGAATGGTAATGACCATGGAGTTGGTACACAAAACTGGTTTTTTAAAATGGAAATCAAGTGTCATCCAGATATCGTCCCTTGAGTCTTCTTAAAGTGGTGGAGGAATTACAAAAGGGAATGTTTGAGAGATTTCTGTGTTGCTGATGAGAAAACAATATACTCTGGGGCTTTTTCCTTCAAGATCTCCCATCAGAGAGTCTTAATACGATCACAAGTGGCCTCATGAAGGCTGTGCTCCAGGAGGAGTGGAGGGAGGTGAAGACAAGTGCCCCAGGCTACCCAGACAGTCCACCTGGATCTCTCTACATCCTTGGGGTCTTTTTGCTTGGGGGGTTTGCTTTCAGAGTTATGAGATAGCGTAGTGGAATTGCAAGGGAGGCACTGGTCACTTTGAATCTCCTATTTTCTTATTCCGTATGATCAAGACCTCACCACAGCACCCATTGTTACAGCTCTTAGTTAGTCAGCTTCTCACAACAGACATCAGACAATTGCTTCCTGTGCTTGGTAAAGGAGAAGCTTTCTGAGATGCTGAAGTTATAATAAGCATGGGTACGTTAGTGGTCACCACTCTGCTCCCTGAATATTATTCATGTCAGTGTCTTATGAAAGGATATTTCATTCTTTCCTCATTTTGATTAATTGAGAGTAATTCTATTACTTCAAAAATTCAAAGAATGTTATTCAGGTTGCCAGTTTGAGCTGTTAAAAGGTATCAAATACCAGAATTAAAATTTCCACCTTACTGTAGCCAGCCCAAGTGTATGCATTATCACACCATCTTTAATTACACAGTCACATTCTGCTTTTTCCATAGCAGAGTGGAAAAAGTGACATGCTTGCCTTAGCTCCCCCATTTTTCTGTGTGCTGTTTACAAGGGCAGGGAAATAAGCTAAACTTTTGCCTTGGTCCAAAAGAAAGGGTGACTGTGGAGTATTTGAGTGATTCCTATAATGCTGAAGGCCCTTCTCAATGGACTGGTCACTGGATATGCTCCAAGGCAAGACTTTTGCTGAGGTAGCAATCACTTAAATGCTGGTATGCTGGAACACACTGCATTGCCTACTAGTAACCTCTGACTGGTGAGGGCACTGCCATGAGTGCTGCAAGCCCAAGGGATGGGGTCAGACCTTGCCCTGTGGAGCAGCAGTCTCTGGGCTATCTTCCAGGCTCATTCCAGGAAGCTGTGTCCACGGCAGACACCAAAGGCAAGCCCACAAGAGCTTTCCTTCTCCACGGCTCGGGACAAACTGCGCTTTGATAACGAGTGAATGAAAGCTGCATAGTGAGTGGAGTTGATTTCTGTAGCACTACTTTTTGCTGCAGATTGTGGGATGTCTCAATGAATAAAAAGGCAGGAATAAAAAGGATTGCAAGCTTAAATGCTGGTCAGGAAAGCTGTCGTAGTTCTACGGCCTCCACACTTTGGGTGGTGACTTGAAACGGTACTGTGTTTTCACCTGGGTGTCAGCGAGTATGACTTTAGCTGCCCTGGGAAAAATTATGTGCCTCTGCCTGAGTTACAAACTTCCAAAAACATAAATATAAACACGTCCTCTATTGTGTATGGAAACTGTCTTCTTACCAGGCAACAACTGTGATGCTTGTGTTTCAGAAATTCCATGCATATGGGGATTTCCTTTGGATCTGGATCGGTTGAGGCTCTAGTGGTGAATTCCTGTGCCTGGTTGATAATGAATCACAAATGTCTGGGTGCTGGCTTTGTACAGAACCAAAAATAAGTTACTTAATGGGTCACTGAGTGCAGCTACAGACTAGTTGCAAGGGAAGAAAATCCTGCCTGTTTCTAATATGGCATTTCTCGTTAGTTTTGTTCTTTTGCATCATTCAAAGAATTATAATAACTGGGATGTAAAGAGTAAATACAGAAAAAGCCTCAGTCAGTGTTCCTTGGAAGAATATATAAAAAGTCTTGACAGTTGGCACGCACAGAGGCCAGTTTCATTAAAGCCTTTTCTTCCTAGTGTCTCCAGCTTCCCAGCTTTACAAATAGTTTCCGCTGTTGAATGGCAAGTTCCCATTCCACTGTTCTACCCTTTGTTTAGAAAAAGAAATGGAAAATGCTTGGTTTTGTGACCAGAAGATGCTGTATGAATAGGGACTTGCTTGTAAAGATGCGTTGAATCATCCCGACATGAGCTGAATAAACAGTAAGTAAAATGGATAGTTCATTGTGCATCTGGCTTGTAGCTTGGCCATTTTCAGATCAGATACTCCTGGCTTTTGGCCTGTCACCACTTATGACCAGTTATGTCTAGTCACCTGCTGAATGTACGTTTTAGAGGAACAATGTGTGTACAGTTAGCTTTTATTATGCTAATAGTGTAAGTCAAACAAAGCCTTAACTTTCTAGAAATATATGGGTTTGTGATTGATCTTCATTTCTAGACCCTCCTGAAGTGGTGCTCTGCACAGCAGTGCTTGAGGCTCTTCTTCAGGGATACTTCAGTATCTCTAAATCAGGAAAGAGAAATTCTTTTTAGAAGTTCATGAATAGCAAGGTTTGGCCTCAGAGCTGATGCTGACACCAAGGACCATTCCTTCTTCGCTCTAAGGCAACTTCTTTGACTGCATCTCTGCCCTGAAGGCATCTGCCTCTTCCCAGGACCACCTCAATGTTTTTTGTAGCTGAGTTGATGTGACTGAGCAGTGCGCAGGGTGGGTCTGGTTTGCTGCAAGGGCAGCTCTGGAGGAACCATGCGTCTCGTTTGCCCTTGCACGCAGGCCAGCAAGTTTCACTGCTGTGGTGAAGGAACATTCAGAACTGCTCTTGTCCTGGCCCCCTGCTTTTTTTGCTAGGAAATTTCTCCTGAAGGCCGTGCCCGGGCAGCTGACACCTGGCATGCTTCAGCAGAAGGCTGTGCTGTGCTGCACCTTGCCAGCACCTCCAGGTGCCGGAGCATTAGCAAGGAGCAATGGTAGGCACACAGGAGAAGTTACTAGTCCTTGAAAGTAATAAAACTGGTTAAAACAACAAGCATTGTGAGGCAACAAAAGTTTGATATGGTTTCTTCTAGTGTTCCTGCAGCTTATTTCGGGCAAAATTGCAGGAGATCCAACTTGTATACAACTGTTGACTTTTTAAAATGGTTTCATATAATTGGGTTGTCTTCACTTGGAGATTATTCAGTCTGATCATTTTCCTAGAGCATTTTCACTGTTATACTTCAGGCTGAGAAGTTTTATCTGTCTGATATCTCACTGTGCTTTCTATCAAGTATACTTAATTAACAGTCCAACCACAGAAGTATTTAAAAACAATGTTTTAAAGTGCAAACAGTGTGAATTCTCTGGGTCCAGCTGGCTTGCTTTCATGATGCTGCTACAGCCAGCTTGTCTGAGGAATGATGGGCCTTCCACAAACTCAGGTGCTTTGCTTTTTTAACTAGAGGTTCGGATGAGGTTTTTCATAATTATTGGCTGCTTTGTGTTCTAATAGAAAAGACCAATAATCTCAGTGTGTCTTCTAGAGCAATTAAGAACAAAATCACGTGGACAGTATCTGATAGGAAATTGCTCATCCTGTCATTTTTTAATGATACATTGTCTCAAACAGAAGAGAAGAAAGTTTGTAGCTGGAACATGTCTTGGCCTAGAGGGAGGACATTTACCTTTAAATGCGAAGACTGATGTTTTTATTAGACCTGTGTGGGGAAAAGAAAGATTGTATCATAGGCCTTTACAGATTAAGTGGAAGGGGTGTGTCTGTCTTCCAACCCTTGGAGTTTGCTCTGTGGAAAGGGCCAAGCAAGGGCTGAAGGCAGTGTTTCCCCACTGGAGAAATATTTTGTTCCTGAAAATAGATGCTAAAAAGGAAAATAAACCTAGTAGAGTGGGCGACCTTCTTTTATTGTCTGAGCCCTGGTTTTGTTACAGGTGAGAAGGCAGTAGCAGAGAGGGAAGTTTGAGGCAGAAACTGAAATCAGGTGTTGAGTTGTTTTGAGTTTAAAGTCGGTTGGAAGTAATAAAAAATAAAATATTCTGGATATGATGACAATATTCTGAAGACAAGTGTGCTTATAAAAGTAGGCTAATGGGACTGACTGCTTTTAAATTGGTGGAAAGCAGGTCATGGTGAAAGCGAAGGCTGGCATTGCTTCTATAGTATTATCAGTTTCCATGCTTACAGGACACAAAGCGGGAATCTGAGAACCTGTAAATCTTTCACTGGTTCTTAGTCAAAGTAGAACAGTTAACGTAAAAAATATCTTTCTCACTTTGCAATAAGTCTCTATGGGAGCACAAAGTATGAAGGGGAAATAAAGCAAGCCAATGAAGTTTGCTCTGGCTCAATTGAGAGCATACTTTGATGCCAAAAAGTATCTTCGCAGCAGCACCCTACCTTGAATCAGCTAAAATATGTATAAAACAGTCTTAAGGTATGTATTTCAAAACACTTATTTCTTCTTTACCAGATATTGACATATCTACGCTATAAACTTTAATTAAAAAAAAAACACCCCAAACAACCAAAACCTCCCCAAACCTCCTCTCCTTTCTTACAGAGGAATGTACCAACTACAGAAGAAGTGAGGATTTGTTCTATCGTAGGTAGACAGGAGGGTAAACAGTCGGGATGACAGGGAAATGCAATTTTCAGCGAGGATCGCCGTCAGACTGAGGCACAGCAAGATTAAGGCCTCAGATGAACCTCTGAAGTTTCTCTTGGAAGGATGCATAGGATCTGTTAATTTATATCAGTCAGTGAAATGTGAACATTTTTGTGTGGGTGGGTGAGGAAAAGAGGCTCAGCCTTCATCTGGTGAGGGTAACACAGGATCACCACCTTCCTACACAACGTTTATCAGTGCTGAGGATGTGTTTGGCACAGGTGGCTGGAAGGTGAGGAAATACCTGGCATTCGGAATGTTTTCCCGAATGTCAGTGTTTGGGATAAACGAGATGAATCACCGGAAAGGAAATAACTAACTACAGAGGACTTCCCATGGGATTTTGCTTACCGCTGGTCTTGCAAGAACCTCGTACGTGCAGAATGTGCTCGGGCGGCTCGAGAAGGAGGGCAGCGCGAGCGGCAGGGCGGCCACGGCTTGGCCCAGCCGTGTGAACCGAACCAGTCTGTGCCCTGCCACCGCCTCTCCCCACTCTCCTTTTCAGTTTCCCTCACACATTTTTCAGAGATGGGATGGGGGCGGGTGTTGCTGCCTTAGGTGGCCTGATTTTCATTATGGCTTGTCTCAGCTGCGCCACAATACAGCACTGTATGCACCCACCCTGTGAGTATATGAAGCATGGCTGGCAATTAGCATGTTTAAGCAGAACGTAAGGTTCTGGTGTAGAGGAGGATATTTGCACTGGAATTTATGCATGGCTAGTTCATCTGGGGAAAAAGAACATTTTATCCTTCAGGGAGATAATGATTTGCTAATAGTTTAATCAAGCAGAGGAGGTTTTATGCATCTGGCTGGGTTTCTGAAAAGGTCAGACCCATTAACAGCTCAGGAGGATGCAGCCGAAACTACTTCCTAAGTAACTCAAAGAACACTGATCCTCAGAGGAACTTAGGGAAAATGCCAGAGAGAATTTGGATGAGCCCCTAACAGCAACAAATGGTGTTAAGTATGAAATTGAGCCAGCTCTCAAACCTGAGATTTTCTTATTCCATACATCCCAAAGAGCTGAACATTTTGATTCCTTAAAAGCTGAAACAGGGTGCAGGAACCCTACAGCTAATTTCAGTGCAGTTTGGTTTTTTTCTTCCTTTCTGTGTCTTCATTATTTTAATGGCATCGTCCACCCAGGTTCTGTAAATGAGCCCTTGTGTTTGCTGTTGTCCTCCCTCTGCTTTTGAAGGGTTGTTTCCCTTGGAGGAAGAGCCTGCAATAGGAGCATCACTTGGATCAGGGGTAGGCAACCTTCTGCTCATGGCACTGCTGCCTTCCCATGAGCTCTTCTCAACTGTCTGCCATTTCACCAAACCAGCTGAGGCTGCGGCAGATGCCGGCAGGTACCAGCAGCTCTGACCGTGCCCTTTGCCTCCCTCCCCTCCCTTGCCTTCCCTTTTCCACACTACCTAGCGGGCGGAGGAGTTACTGGGAGCTCCCTGTTGTTGGGGTGGCGGAGGGGAGTGTGTTGCCAGCACGGCAGGGGACTGTTGAGCTGTCACCAAAGCACACGCTTATAAAAGAGGGACATAGACTGATCCTCTGTCAGCCAGCTTCACTTGCCCTCTGCTCTTGCCTGTGGCTTTGCTGCTTTATTGTCCTGGTTTTGGCTGGAATTCCCAGCAATGGAAAAACATGTTGCTCTTTAAAAGCAGATGGGAGTTCATTCCTGAAGGAAAAAATATGTCTCTTTAGGCTCCTGCTATTGTTTTATTTTAGTTTTATTTTTTGCCTGTGAGTTATTTCTAGCAACTTTCAATTTAATTCATTCTTCTTTTTTTGTTTGTTTGTTTGTTTTAAATCAGACAGCAGGGATTATTCTCCAGTGTCTTAAACCTCACACTTTTAGTATACCAGTGATCACAAATGAGGGCATATAATGTTCAGAGTGAAGATTGCATTTGCAGTGATCAGGAAGGGATTGAAAATGTTGGCTTATTTCTCCCTTTTGTAGTATTTTCATTTACATAACACAAATGCTCATATCAGTTCAGAGTGGTAGAGTTTGTTTCTATATTAGAAAAAGGAAAAGAAAAAACAAATTAAGAACTTTCCTCACACTGACCTGTTTTTCTAATTTAAACCTGTAGTGCTGGCATTTGATCTTAAAAGTTACGACGTGTCACAGGATATGCAGTTAGAAGTGAGCTTGATGCTTTGAGTTTGACTCAACTCTAGGCCTAAAGTACAAGACAAAGCATAGAAATTGGTGAAAGTCACCATAAAGTCATTGAACTTCATAGAGAATTAATTCCTGATCCTTGACTCTAATATACCAACTCCAGGGCCAGGTACTCAACATATACAAGCTTCTGTAAATAATGAATATCTCTTAGTATATTAGCAAAAGTTATGTCCAGAGTTTTTTGTTTCATTTTCAAGGAGACCACTGATTACCTTTGGGTTGTGGTCAACAGCCATTTGAATATGAGCCAGCAGTGTGCCCAGGTGGCCAAGGCGGCCACCAGCATCCTGGCCTGGATCAGGAATAGTGTGGCTAGCAGGACTAGGGCAGGAATTGTCCCCCTGCACTTGGCACTGGTGAGGCCACACCTTGAGTACTGGGTTCAGTTTTGAGCACCTCACTCCAAGAAGGACGGGCAATGAAGCTGGGGAAGGGTCTGGAGAACAAGTCTCACCAGTAGTGTCTGAGAGAACTGGGGTTGTTTAGCCTGGAGAAAAGGAGGCTCAGGGGAGACCTTCTCACGCTTGACAACTCCCTGACAGGAGGTTGTAGTGAGGTGGGGGTCGGTCTCTTCTCCCATGTAGCAAATGACAGGACAAGAGGAAATGGTTTCAAGTTGCTCCAGGGGAGATTTAAGTTGGATATTAGGAAAAAATTCTTCACTGAAAGGGTTGTCAAGCCCTGGAACAGGCTGCCCAGAGCAGTGGTGGAGTCCCCACCCCTGGAGGGATTTAAAAGCTGTGTAGATGTGGTGCTGAGGGACATGGTTTAGTGGTGACTGGACAGTGCTGGGTTAACCGTTGGACTTGATGATCTTGAAAGTCTTTTCCGACCAGTATGATTCTATGATTTGTATCCACTGTTTTCATAAACTGAAGGGGGGAAAAGTCCATTGCTGTTTCTCATGCCCTTAAGATTAACATGTGTCTGATTGATTTAAGTGCCTGTTCTGATTGCATTTAATAGTACACAATGTCTGAGTATCAAAGTTCCCTGTTCAATTTACCTTCCTCTACATGTATATACATTTTCCTCTTGGATGTGCTGAGGATTTCAAGGGGTTTCCCACACAGGTAGCACTGAGGCGTAATCTGGGCATCAGCTTGGCCAGGAGAGCTGCAGAGGGCTGCCTGCTTCTGCAGTCACATTTCCTTTTCATCTTTAACAGAATCAAGTACTCTAAAAATAAGGATAGTACATGGACAATGCTATGCAAAAGAGTCCTGATTATTATCTTAATTGGCACTAGGAATATTTAAATGTAGTACCTGAAGGCTAACTCAGATAGGGTGTTTATACCAGACAAAACCATACAAAGGAACACCTTGTGCTGACCTACTTCTATTTCTGTCACCGTGCCAGTTAAATTGCTGTTAAGGTGTAAGAAATGGAAGAGGAATAGTAGAGCCCAGGTATAAAAGCTTATTAATCTACCTGAGTATCGTTGCTGTGAGTGAAGAACGTGTATTTTAATGACAACACGAACTGTTTACACTTCACGGAACTGCAAAGATTGGAAAAGGGGGTGTGTGTGTATGAATTAAAATATTTGAACATGTGTGGGTATCTTTGTGTACA
Organism: Actenoides lindsayi; assembly: GCA_025331215.1. Taxonomy (NCBI): domain Eukaryota; kingdom Metazoa; phylum Chordata; class Aves; order Coraciiformes; family Alcedinidae; genus Actenoides; species Actenoides lindsayi. Next base: position 188,498 of record WTSP01002981.1, read on the forward strand.
TATAAAATAGGATGTTTGCCTTTGGCAGTCATCAGCGAAGTAGTTATTTCTGTTGCAAAAATTTGGACCCTGATGATGAATAATAAAATAATATCTAATAAAATCAGCAAGTGTGTCATTAGGCTGTGAATATCTTGAACAATAAATGTGCTAAATGTAAACTTAAAAGCTGCCACTATTCAAGCTACATTTGTATAGAACGTGTCCCAGCCATTCTGCTTCCATTGCTTTCTTCTATAATAGAAATAATATTTCATTTGTGTAAAATAAATGTTGAGTTTATTTTGGGAGGAATGATCATTACTGATAAAGTATTTGGAGAAGTTTCTGGTTTGTTTGGGGTTTTTTATTAGCATTTTAATTATGATATGATATAATACTTCCCAGCCTTGAGAAGGTGTAGGAGCTGCCAGCTTACACACTTGTTGTCATCCCATTAAGTTATCGGAGTTTGAAAAGGCACTCTGCTCTGTCCCTTTCAAAGAGTTTTTGATTACATATCATTTCAGTTTTATAAGTGAGGTTTTTTGGGAAAGAAATACCTGCTTTTGGTTATTCTGCTTCCTTTTTCATCCACAAACTTTAGCCAATAACATTGTTGGAGTTGGAGGCTTTTTGGCAAGATCAAGCTGCTCAGGGGTAATTCTGAAACAGTTTGAGAAGTTGTTGGTAATTAAGATAGTCACTGATGCTGAATGTGAGAACAGGGAAGCTTTCAAGTATTCGCAGCCTTACCTATGTTGTCAAACAGGGAAATTTTCATTCTTGCCATGTAACTTTTGTTTTCACAGCATGCCTGAGCACTGGCGGCTTGTGAGAAGGAGAGCTGTGGTCCCATTGAAGGCGGCGTTTTAAGGGGAGCTGTTTGAGGCTGGATTTCTGTTTTGTATTTGAATCCTAACAAAGATTTTGTATTGGCACAAAACTTTGGTCTTAGCATTCAGACAATTGCCTGGAGTAGAAGCTGTCAAGTAACGTTTCTTAGTGCTACTGAGAAGCTGCTGGGTGCATTCATGGCTGTAGCTCAGATTTTTGTGTATCAAAACTTGGAAGTTGTTATTTCCAAGTTATCTTTTATGGTTTCCCTTAAACACATATGGAAATACATAAAGCTTTAGAGATTGCCTTTGGCAAAAGGATTAAATGGTTATTGGCAGGTGGAAACAGCACGATAATAACTCTGCAGCAAATTATTAGCTGTGTTAGAAGTAATTCCATGGACCATTTTGCTTTTTAATTAAACTTTTTCAAACTATCACCTAGTTCTCAGCTTAAGCTTTTTGTTTCCTGTCTTTGAGTAATGAAAACATCAAGGATAGCTAGGTAGAAAAAACACCTTTCAGGTCTTAGTCTGCTGTAATTTTTCCATGGCATTGCATGTATAGAAGTGAGCCATCGGATCTGGGTGGACCACTTGCAATGGAAGAAAACAGAGCAAACCCCAAGATGACTGCAATTGGTAATTAGTCTCGACATCCGCATTGTCAGGGGAGGACAACTAAGAGCATTTTTCCCAGTTTAAAAGAGCTGCTTTGGATTTTGTTTGTTTGATGCTTTATTTTCTTATTTAGGGAAGCAAGGGGGGATAGTCATGATTTCAGATTAATTGACATCTTATAGAGATTGGCTTTATGGTGTTTGATACTTCATTTCCTAGCAAATAAAGTAAATTTGTGATAAAAGTACATTGTTATCATTACACTTAACATTGCACAGTGAAACACACCACTGGAGGGAAAGAAGGGAGAGAGCAACAATCTGTCTTTTGTTTTTTATATTTTGATCTTCTTGTGCTTTTTACTGGGGTAAACCAACATTTATCTTTTTCCAGAACTGCCCCCAGTGAGCTCCCATTTGATGAGAAAATGATGATGGGGGAAACGTACCCGGCTCGTAGGTTAGATCCTGTGGATATCTGCAGTAGGATGTTTCCAAGTATTTGTGAGTCCATGTCAGGAAAGCTCTTTCTGCTCAGTCACTGGCAGGCACTTTCCCTTGCAAGGCATGGTTTTCGTCATTCATCCAAGAATGAAGGGACCTGGCACTGCAGGGACAAGCATTGGAATTGATGATCTTAAAGGTCTCTTCCGACCAAGGCAATTCGATGATTCTGTTCTGTGATTTCATGAAGGATTTAAGAGAAGCCAGGAGGCCAGGTTGCCGGGGATTTTTCTCATGACAAGCAACGACAGTGGCACTGCCACAAACAAGCAGGAAAAAACTCAACCCAAACCCAAAAGCCACATGGCACTTGCATTTCTGGTTACCTCAGCGAGTCGCAATTGTGGCTGTGTCCCTGGAGAGAGGTGTTTGGGGGAGTTCCCTTGCCAGGGAGGCCACACGTTGTGGCTGTAGGGACATGGGCTCTTGTAATCAGATGTGTTACCGCCTTATGGGATCTTACCATTTCTGTGGTCAGTTTTGTGTGTTATATAAACCAGGGGGGGAGAAACAAACCTCAGGCCTTTGTTAGCAAAACAAAATTTGCAGGCAAGAAAATGCATTCAGTAATTTAGTATAAACAAGAGAGAACAAAACTTTTCTTGATTTTGACTTTTCTAGCTGAAGGCCCGAGGACTTGCAAAGAAGAGTTGGCAGTCTTGTTTTAATATGCAAACAGTGAGTGCTCCTCATAATGAGATGTCAGTTCTCTTCAGAAGTGGAATATAGGCAAAATGTTACAAGCTGAAAATTTACTCTTCTTTTCTAACAGTCATTGTAACTAAATTTGCAAAAGTGTTTCTGATTTCAGTGAAGTCAAGGAGGAAAAACCTGGGATTTGGCAGGATTTTAAGAGAGTATTTTGCATGTCATTATATATATTTTTAATAAGTGTGTATATATCTCTAAAGAACTTCCTTTTCATGTTTATGATTTGCTTCAAGCATATCTAGAAAATAAGTTCTATAAACTTACCTATTCAGAAAGTATACCGTTCTTTCCTTTCCTCCTTTTTTAAAATACTTTTTGCACTTTTAAACTAAAAAAAAAAAAATAAAAATTGAAACTCATTGGTTTATTTATTAAAAAAAAACCAAAAAAACTCTCTTTTTTTTTTTCTTCATTAACACTTGTTTATTAATAAAAATATTTATGGAGAGCAGGAAAGAAAATAAGAACAAAAAAGCATGACAATTTCTCTTTTATCAGTGCTTGGAAGTTGGAGGGAGAAAGTGAATTTAAGATTTTCAACAGTATCTTACCCTAGGCTAATTGTTTACCATGAAAAAGAGAGCTTGCATGCAGGAGGGAGTGTTATGTTTTGGACTTACTTCCTTGTAACTCATAAATCTTGGCTGTATAAATGTTCAGTCATTAATTAAGGCTTTCAAATTAATCTGTTTCCTGACTGGACTTGGCTGGTTTTGCATAGAACAATGCTGTTGCCCAACTTCCCAGTTTAACAGTGCTCTCAGTCGTGTGATAGGGAAGTATCAAGTTTGTTGCAGAGAGTTAAGGGATAGCAGCACGTAGGGGTTGGTGGGACAGAGGCATCTTTTACTACTGTGCAGGAAATAGGACAGTGGTACCAAAATGGTTTTATGCACTCTAATTACTTCCCTTAATTCAAACAATGGCAAAAAATGTCTATTTTATATTGATGTCAGTCCTGAGCAGAAGCATTTTTCTTTCCTTTCATTATTCTAGGATACTGTTCTGCCTTTGTAATTCAGCCAGTTTACTCAGGATTATATATAAATACAGCCAAAACATCTCTCTTATGTGATGGAAAAATATTTCAATCTTTGGCAGAGACTTTTTAATGCTTAGTTGGTAGTATTATCACTCAGGTAGTATTATCATTGCATTCATTTGACCTGCTCGTACAGTAACACAGTGCTCATTTTGCTTTAGTCCCCCCTTTTATTTACAAATATGTGTGTGTCTGTGTGTGTATAGATACAAATAGTTGTGTCTCCTTTCTTAGTCTTACTTAGGAAGCCATATAGGAGCTTTTACCGTAAATTTAATTATTTTTCTAATACTTAGTTTTTTCAGAAATTCATACTTGGGTGATGACATGTACAATATATAGTGTACTATAAACGTCCATGTCCTCTTTAGCACTTAATTCTGCACAGGTCTGTCATTGCAGTGTTGAAGTGAATCTTCTGTCTCTGCAGTGAACATCCCCCTGGTAACAAATTTGCTGTTAAAGGTGAAGCAGCAGAAGCTGCAAATGTATCACCCAGCTAGGTGTGGTATTTTAAAACCGGGCAATCCTGGAGATGTAAGACCTTTTGTAGCTATTTCAAACCAAAAATGTTGTCATTATCTGGGTTCCAGTTGATGAGATGTGTACTGCAGCAGTCAGCTGCCTTCAATTCTGCATGTGCAATGGATTTCAGAAATAAATTGTTTCTGTTCCGTGCTAATTTGTACATGAAACCTCAAGAATAGGAATTCATCATGAATATGAACAACAAAAAAATCTCTCGTTAGCTCTTTGAAGACTTAGTGTTCAAGCTATGAAAGCGTGTTACTGCTCATGCTTTATTTGTCATGAAAGCGCAGAGATACCACAGTGCCCATCACTGAACCGTTTACCAAGGAACTAAAAAGTAGTCTACAATGTGTTCTTGCAAATATGAAACAACTGTTCTCTACCACAAACATATTCCTCATTACTTTCATGTATGTGTTGCACCAGGGAAGATATTTTTTTCTTTATGGTCAGTTAGATACTGTTCGGACCAAGTTTCAAAGCCTTGAAGAGTTTGAAATATGAATTTCACTCTGCAGCTGAATTTCATCTTCTTTATCACTTCAGCCAAAGCCAGACTGTTAATACCTCCTCATTTCTAGCCTAGTCAAAGTTTAGATTGTTACCCTACAGCATTTCAAAGATTTTCATGTGCATAAAATGTTCCCTGTAACAAATGGAATTATTTAATGCACTTAAAATCAAAGACCTGTTTGAGCTTGCTAAATCCAAGGATTATTTCTTTAATTCGTAAAGATTAAAATGTCTTCTAGTTTAATGTGTATTATTAATTAGATAACAGGAATAACAGAAGTTGTATCAAGTTTTTCTTTATTTTTTAGTTTTATAGGCGCAATGTATTTTTACAGCCATATTCTGTTGCTGTCACTTGGGTGTCTGTCATTTCCTAACAGTTCATTTCTGTCAAACCAACTGATGCATGAACTACCCAGTGCTGGTTTTGTGCGGTTGGATTTTGATAGAGCAAAATGATTTTTCAGTGACAGAGAAAACCCCTTGCATTTTAATGGGATCAAAGAGAAGGCACGTTTTCAGTTTCAGTTAGTCCCAAACTAAGCCATTTTAAAAGTTTCCAGGCCCTTCAGTATTGCTTTTTACAGATTTTTAATATGAGACACGGCCATATGTGTGTATGAGGAGCTGTGGCCAGATGAATCTCTCTTCTTTTAACTGGCATTTTGAAATTGAGTACCAGTCAATGCTAGTGTTGGCACATTAAAGAACAGCCTGACTTTAAATAGCAAATCTGCCACTCTTATCATGCCTTTTTGAAGCAGAAAACTTTTTTTTTTCCTTTTTGTACCTACCCCTGTGGGATTCTTGCCATCCAATAAATTCTTTCAAAAATAGCTTCTTCTGTAGAAATGAGCTACAGGGATGCAGCGTCCAAGGCTCACAGGCAGCAAGCAACCCTCCGACTTGGGCAGGTGGTGAAAATCCAGGTGAGCCTGTCGTGCTTGGTAAAAGGAGCATGATAGGAAGGCTTGCTTAATTATAAAACATAGCATTAAGAAACTGTGGTGATAAATCTCTCCTCTGCCAGTCTGCATTTCATTGGAAACAGTCCTGGACTTGCTGAGAGATAGGCTGGATTGTCTCATTGGTTTCTTCTTTATTGTGAATTTGATAAATCATTTGACACATCCTATTTGTTAACAGGTAAACCATATTTCAAAGCCTGAAATGATGCCCATGTGACATTTATAAATTGAATTCTATTATTACATAAGACTCAGAAGGCATTTGGTGGTGTATTTGGTGGTATCTACGTGCCGCCTAAGTAACAGAACAAATTATAATTTGCCTTATTTCTTGCCATGTACAAAGTAGGACTGTTTTTGCAGTGTGCAAATTCAAAATCAGGAATTACATCCAAAATGCCTCTGGGGCGTTATTAAAAATGGTGTCTTTCACAGGCTACGCGTTTGTTTTGGTACCTGACTCCTGTGGGATGTTACCAGTAGGTTGCATCAAGCAGCTGGTGCTGGTTTCACTGCTGTTCTGATACCGTAACGTTGAAAGAGGGATTTGGAAAACACAGCAAGGAAGCTTAGAACATTGCTAAGAAAAAAAAAAGTGCTTAAAACTGCTGGCTTGAGAAGAATAACTAAAGAAGGTAAGTTAACATAGGTGGTGAGAGCCATGGGCTGTGACAGCTCCTTGGACCACAGGAGCTGCTCCACTGATCTTGCAGTCCTGGGGCTCCTCACGCTTTTCCTAAAGAGCCAGTGCAGTATCTTCTTGGGGTCACTGGTCATGCTGCGGTTTCCCAAGGTGAACAAAATGTTACTGGTGTTAAAATGATAAACTTAGTCCAGTCCTAGACCAGTCAGGATTGGCATGGAACAGGTTGTTCCCTGTGAGTCAGAACAACACTGATAACATTTGGCAGGAATAGCAAATAACACATTAATATGTGCATTATGATAACAGTCTATTTTGAGGTTTATATTTGACGCTAGTTATTCATTCTTCATTTTAAGATGATTCCTGAAAGAAAGCATCTCCTTCCTACAGTGAACAATATTTCTTTAAAGTCTCTCATTTTTACAACAGAGAGCTTTTAGTAACTTTATTTTTACCATTTAAAATCCAGCAGCTTTATTGTACTAATGTTTAGCATGCCAGGACTTTTTAGCACCAGATTTTTTTCTCTGAAAATAGTGAGGGGTTTTTGCTGTTTGTTTCTTCTTAATTTATATGCATCATTTAAGGAAAGCTTAATTAACCCCAGCATGCAGAGGGGAGAGGGAGAGGAAACAGTGCCCAGCAATTGAGAATATTATTAGCTACATTTATACAGAAGTGATTGTATTACCTAAATCCCTTTTTTAATTTATTTCTGGATGAGTTTATGGGGGCTGGACAGGAAGGGCAGGCACAGGCTCTGTAAAAATGTGTAGGGAGTAAAAAATGCTTCCATGGATGTGGTAAACAGCAGTACAATGAGCTATCTCCGTGTAGAGGTGAAGCACTGGTCTTACTCTTAAAAATCCTTAACAGAGTCAGAGTTTAAATTTCAGCTCAGGAGGTTTGCAAGGCCTGGAAAAGCCCTGCAAGCTGAATCCTAGTCTCAAGGTGTAAATATAGGATCAGGCTGATCCTGGATACAAAGGCCAGTCTTTTTACTGTTTTTTATTAAAATATTTTGTTACTTCTGATGCAAATTAATATCGGTTTGAACATTTTCTCTCTTAAGCATTGTTCAGTCTTCCTCATTAAAGAAACATTTCCTCAATAATAATAGGTTCCATATGTAGATGTACTATGTATGTAAAATGATACATCTTAATATAAGTGATCACACATGAAAATGTGGTTTTTTTGCTTTTTGCCATGTAACGACTCTTCCTGCTCCAGCCTTCTGCCCCCAAAACAAGCAGGACAACAAGAAAACCCATTGAAGGGAAATTTGCCATTTTAAATAAGTTTCCAGATACCAGGTTTTCCAAATCCAAACAGAGCTGGGAACGGTGGCGGCCTGCTGGCAGGGAGTGATCGCTGACTGTTCCAGGAATGGTCGGTACCACGGGCTATGACAGGCCTTGCTTCAGCACAGCTCTTCACCATGGGCTTCCCTTCAAAAATGAGGGTGAGTCCCTCCTCCTGAGGCATCCTTCGTGCTGAGGAGGAGGAGGAGGAAGAGGAGGAGGAGACTTCCTCAGGTGCTTACAGCTGAGCATTTGCCTTGAGTGTTCTGCTGAGCTGCAACGGTGTGGTGAGATGGGAAGACTTTACAGTACCTCACACACTGTCTCAGAAATATATGGAGAAAACATTTCTTGAAATTAAAAAAACCAGCCCCCCCCTTTTGTTTTTAGAGGGTTAAAACATTAGCCTGTAGAAATAACACCCGGCCTCCTTTCATAAAATGAGAGCTATAAAAAGCCAAGTTACCTTGTGAAAATCTGTATTCTTTCCTCTTTTGTGTATTATTTTAACAAAAGGAGGATTTCCACATGTCCTGGTTAAGTCTTTTAATGTGATGCAGTCAGTCAGTTTGGCTGGTGTGATGTTCTGCAAATATCCTACAACAGATGAGCTTGACGGCTTCAGCAGGGTGGACAGTGTAGGGAGGGAAGAGCTGCAAGTATTCTTCACTCCTGGCACCTGCATATGCAACAATAATTAAAAGATTATCAGAACCATGGCCCAAAGCAAAAGGGATACATCAGATTTTTCTTTAACCCCCAGTTTGATGACAAAAATAAACAAACAAATAAATAAATAATTCTGATTAAGTAGTAGTACTACAGGAGAGAGCTGTCTCATTTCTTACTTGGGAGGAGGGAAAATGCCATTATTAATTTTACTTTTATAAATTTTCCTTTAGACTTTCTTCTGGTAAAAAAAAATAATAATAGTAATTTAGAAACACTAAACTGAGTACTTTGTTTAGTTTTGTGTCATTGACTTACTTTTTTTTCCCATTAGAAATTGAATTCAGAATGTTTCAGTTTGAAAAGATTTTAAGTATTTCAGTTGAAAATACATTTTTCAAGATTTCCTTTCAATTCTGTTGCTAAGTTTAATGGGTGAGGCTGAATTTGACCCTTTGTTTATTTGGGTTTGGATTAAATGATATAGACTGCTTGGGAAATATTCTGTTCCCTGTTCAGCAGAAAGCTTTTGCAATTCTGCTTTTGGATGAACTTAAAGCTAAAGTGAGCTGGGTTTTCTGAAACAGGCAGAGAATACAAAATCAGATGTCATTTTTCCCTTCAGCATCAGTGTCCACTTTCAGCTCTTTTCCTGCTGCACTTAATTGTTCTAAGAAAACTGAGCAGACCAGGTAGCACTAATAGTCTGCAGGCTGCACTTTCACATGGACCCATGTGTTTTATGTTCTTCTGTTTATGTTGACTCCACACTTGAAAGGTAATGCTTTCTGTCTCAGGTGGAAATGGTGAAGTTGTAGGAAACAGACGCTAGAAAGCCTGTAGAGGAACATTTAGTTGATCCATATCTTAAAACGTATTCTGTTTTGAAAATGTATTTAAATGATTGTATGATTATACATAGTTGTGGGTGACTAATCTAGTCTGTTGCTGCAGGTCATGGGAATAGTCATAAAAAGTATTTATTCGGAACATGAACCCGGATGCTCCTGACATGTTTCCCATATGCTCTGTAAGTAAACAGTAAATCAGATAGAGATGAATTGAGGAAAGAGAAGCAGCGGGTACGTGGGGATTCTGCAGCACTAGAACTGCAGCCTTTCGTGGTTTGAAGCTATAACTTGTTTTCTCTCAGAAGCAAAGAAAGGAAGGAATTAGTCTAAGTGGAATGAAGATGGGAACCCACTGATATACAGGTACCAACAAAAAACTGTAATTAAAATCTTTATCAGAAAAGCTTTGATGGAAGTGCAGAGAAAACTGGTGACCTCCAGAAATGGCCTGATGGTTGCTCGCTTCTGTTTGGTGCTGCAGCACTTCTCTGCAGACCTCGGCCTGCACGCATTTTTAATGAAGCCAGAGTGGGTTTAGGGAATTGCTGGTTCCATTTCGACAGCTCACCGTTCCTGTCATTACTGACCTTACCTGGCTGTACCTCACAGGACGTATCTGTCCATCAGACACGTGGTTCTCCACTTGCTCCTTGCTGCTCACGTCAGGAAATCTGAACCAGGAAGACTGGGACATGGCAGATGGTCTCTGTGGGATTTAGTGAGGGTTCTGAGCTGCGAGGACTGAAAAAATGAATTTTCTATTGCAGCTAAAGAACACAAAACAACTCCAGAGTTAAAAACCTTGTACACTGGCTGTATGAGTGGGAGGGTGGGATTTGTGCTTGGTGGGAAAAACCGTATTTTGACATTATCTCTTCAATACACACAAGAAGCTTCGACCTCTACTCATTCCTTTGCTCTGTGTTTTTCTGTTTTACTTGACTTACCTCTAATTCCAGATGGGGGATCAGTCCCAAGGCTCTGCAGTGTTGTTCCTCAGTACTGGTAGCCTAAGCAGTTTTTCTTTTAGCCATGCTGGTAATTTCTCAGTCACTGAATGGGACCATTTCATAGCTCCAGTACCTTAGGCTGGGAAATTTGCTCTTGGATGCAGCTCACACAGGCTTTTGGTGCCCCTGCAATCCCTCTGATTTTCCTAACGTCCTTGCCTTCTTTCGTGGGCTAAAGAAAGTACACGCTTTCTGTGGGAAATGATTGGGAGATTAGAGAGGAGAAGTTGGTTTCGGTCCAAAGGGTGGTGATATATATTAGCACAGTTTATAAGATAAAGCCAAATCTCTATTCTCTGTTACCTCGTGAGACTTCAGCCTAGGGCTAAATGCAGCCACAGACGAATGCTCTTTCTTGTACTTCTAAGGGCACCTCAATGTGAGGAAGTTATCCTGGAATGAGATAGGGTGTGAATGTAAATGCAGTAGCTGTTCCAGCATAACATCCTGTGGAGACAAGGTCTTGGTGAAGTGACTAAAAGCAATGGCATGACTTCAGTGGAAGCTGAGGACACTCAGCCCCCTCTGCGCTCCCCCCTGCTCAGCCAGCCCTGTGGTGGGAGGACTGGCTGAACACTGCATCTCCCCAGCATTTTTTTTTCTTTTTTTTTTTTTTTTCTGATGGGGATCCGCTGTCTGACCACCTTTACACTGGCTGCTTTTTCTGTCAGTGTCACTTGTGGAAATTGTGTTTTACTGCTTATTTTATCAGTTCTCACTATGAGGTTGAGGGTGGTGGCCAACAGCGTTGCAGCAGGTAACGTGAATGCAAACCATAGCTGGGGAATGATGGAGAGTATTTTAGCTCTGCCACCTCGTCCTGGTTTTTGTCATTCCTACAGGGTGTAACTCAGACTTTGATCATCTCTGCAGCTTTCTATGGTCTGTCACACTTGAAACGGTGCAAAAGGAAAACTGCTGTAAGGAGAAAAATCTGTACTTGTGCTTCTCTTTCAGAAAAAAAATTGAAATGTTAACATGCTGTTTGCAATGTCAGAGAGGTGTATCTGTGCACATGCTCTTCTCATGGTTCTCTAGGAGTTAAAAATCACCTTTTTTTTATGCTTGTGAAGTTGCTACACCAGTTTGTAGGCCTATGCTGTGTAATTCAATTGTTACCTGTTCTTTATGGTCTGCTGAAAATTAGTGTTTATTTTTAAAGTGCCTTTTTCCAGATTAAGTAGAGGATTAATTAGTCGGCGTGAGGAACAGAGTGCATTATTCTACCGCAGCTTTCCATCATGTCAAAAACTCATTACCAGATGTAGAGATCATAAACAAACACGCATGGCTGCTTGCATGTAAATCTTCTTTGGGATAAATTACTGCTGATCTCTTCTGATTAGATCGCTTTGTCTTCCAGCTCATTAATACACTTTCAACCATGAAGGATATTTAGGTGCTAATAACTCATAAAGCAATATACGGGAGGGCATTAACTTTTTATATTTGTTAAATATATTTCAAGCAGGATTTTTTGCCTGTGGTCTAGGCTACTCTTCTTATTTTTATCTTGAAACAGCAGATGCATAGTCAAAAATCTTCTTTCAGAGTTGCTGTTTTCTTCTGCAAAGTCTACAGGGGGATATACAAATAGTCTTCCCAAAGCCACACAGACACGATGCTACAGAAACCAATCTAAAATCACTAGGCCAAAGTCTTTGCTGGTACAATCCCTGGGGGAGTTACACCAGCAGATAAATTGGCCCGAGAATGAAGAAAACTAATGAAAGCCACGAATTTAGGACCCAATCCTGCCTGTTACCGAGGTGTTAGATCCCAGCACAGTAATTCCCATGACACTCCCTGGGACCAGTCCCTGCCGTGCCAGGCACCTCAGCAGCTGCCATCACCCTCCACTACCCAAGGGCAGAGAAGGGGCAGTGGGAACCCATGCTCAGAGCAAGGGGGTTACAAGGAGAAGAAACATTAGAGGCAATGTCCGGCTCTTTGTGGCAGATGGTAACCACCTCAACATCACTGTAGATTATCACAGGTCTTGTTATTTCCAGTAGACAGATGATACATTTTTAAGTAAGTACACACATGCACGGACACTGCTAGGCAGGATCTAACGAACAGGAGTCTGTCCCAGGGAGCTAATAATGACCTGTAATGCTACAAACAATCCCTTAGAAAAGGAATAGTCACATGGCTGACTCCCGTTTGGAGCGATTATTGCCTAACCTCACCAAGGTCTCCCACACTCCAGTGGAAGAGCCCATGTTTCGTACCCCTCTCCCAACCTCTCCAAGAGCCCCAGCCTCCTGCTGCCTGAGTTGCCGACCACAGCTTCCTGCCCGGCAGCCTTAGCAAAAGGATGAGTAGCCTTGTACCAGACCTTCATGTTTCTTCCTATTTTCCTTTTACTGGAGACATTGGTATTTAAAAAATAGGTGGAAATCCTTAGAGGCTATTGGTTCCATCGCCTGCTCTCTGCTTGTATTGTGGAAACCCCTGGCTTTCTACATCAGGTAGTTAACAAGCTTAGATGAGAAATGCAGATTGTTTACACCTTGGGAACAAAAGGTTCCAGTGACTATGAAAATGAAGGGCAGTGGTTTGTAGAAGATCTTTATGTTAAATATACGGGAGTTTGGGAACCCGGGATACCCCTACTTCTCAGAGGTGCTTTCTGCATAATAACCTAGCTGTACTTAGTTTAACTGTTTAACATTAATGCTGCGTTTAAGATACAAAGCACCAAAGAAATCTGACATGCTGGCATTAATCACAACGCCTTTCTGTTACCAGTGCACATATTTTAGCATTCATAAGTTAATTGATTGAATCCTGCATTAGAAACTGTCTCTAGTTCAAATAATGGGTATTACTGTGTCCAGAGTTTTGCAGAACCAGTAAGTACCATCACCTTAAAGTTGAAAAAGGCCCTGTTTGTTGATTGAACGAACATGTTCTGCTCAATGATTTATAGCTTCCATTTAGCTTCCAATTATTAAAAGCAGAGAAGTGTTTTGGAACGTATTTAAGCATGTGCTTTACTTCAGTCGTGTTTACTGACGTCAGGGGAACCCGAAGCAGATGCGTGTGTGCTTTCAGGGATGCTTTCTTGAAACAAGGGGAGGAAAAGAGAGAGAATTCTCTCCTTCCCCTTTTGGCTCTCCTCTTTTCATGTGTGAGTAACATATTGTGTGTCTGGTTTTGTTTAAATTCTTGGATGGCAAACAACCACATTCTGTGAAAACTTCCTACTCCTTCCCATCCTTCTTTATGGTTTGTTTTTTTCTTCATGTTATTGATATTTGGGAACCTGCAGAGACAAAGTGATGTGAAACTTGGAGGTCTTTACAGAGGAGTTTGTTCTAGTAGTGTTTGTGTAAAGCCCTGTGGTCCCGCTAAAGCCCCCCTAGTTCCTTTGCTTGGTTTGCTTTCTTAAACACAGCCTTTGCATGGGCTAATGCTTCATTTACAGGGGGGCTGTCAGGAGGGAGGGATGGATGGATGGATGGATGGATGGATGGATGGATGGATGGATGGATGGATGGATGGGAGACTTTTCCACCTCACAACAGCTGATTTTGAATTGCCTCTTTATATTAAAAGAGTGCTCCTAAAGCCTGTTCTAATCTTTTATAGCTCTCATGAAATACACAGATACCTGTTGGTAAATTACAAGTCTGTGAACCCAGTAAACCTGTTGGTTCTTCTCGTTTTACTGTTCTTAGTGTTCAGATGAATTTGTACCCTGAGATTTAAATGGTAGTAGCACTCTTTACATGCTTTAAAATAACTCTACAAAATAATATGAGTGTACATATAGACTCTACTTTTTGAAAGGGAGAGAAATTGATTGTATTTTTGTTTGGGGATTATCTTTTTGGGGTTTTTTTTTGTAAACAGTGAAGCATTTCCTGGCATGTTCACAACAGCTCAGCAGGATGTTTGTTGAATTTGAGTGTATATGTAACTGTTAGGTGGCCAGCCCTGCCTTGCCAGCTACTCTTTTAGTGTTGTGACGGACCAAACAACTGCTAAATGACAGTGCTGAAAATAATTTTGCTGGTTTCTGGTGGAAGTGTAAAGATTGGACTCGTCCACCATCCAAGTTTAAGGGCCATTTGCATTGCATCTAAAATACTCTGTACCTTTTAAAGGTGAGGAGAGGAAGATTTTGTGACTAGCCAGGAATGTACATAGTCACAGCATTAACAGCTGAATGTCACAACTTTTTCTCTCCATTGAAGTCTGGGTTATGTTGACCCTAATTATGAAGCCTAGTATTGATTTGAGATTTCAAACCCACCCTTCTGTGTGCAAAAATGTCAGCACAAACTCTTGCTGAAGCCACGTAAACTTGATCAGGATCTTCTTTTAATAGAGAAATTGTATTACAAAGTACATCTGTTCCTAATAATTTTAAGAAATGCCTTACAGCAATTAAAGCAATTGCTTAGAAAATAGTACAGGGAAAATATCTAGCACATTTTTACTGTCTTTTCCTCTTATAGATATATACTGTGTTAAAGAGAAGGATCAGCAGTCCATCAATTGTACATAAATTAAGAAGTCCCTTGGTGGCTGACTTAATAATCTGAGTAGTATGTGTTAACTAAAGAGGAACGGGAAAGTAGAGCATATATTTACCACGTGGCTGACTTACTGTAAGGTTGTCAGGCAGTACCTATTTATAAATCTTGCAAACTGAAAAGAACTCTGATAAAGATTACCACGACATGACAAATGCCAGCTATAAATAGATTTTTGACTTCCTCCTCGTCTCTTCTTTCTCCTGCCCTTCCTACTCCTCTCTGGCATAACAAACTGCCAGGGCTGTGCAGCTCCCCTAGGTGAAGGTCAGCTCTTGATGTATTTTTGATCGTCATGTAAAGTTCTCCTGTTAGTATGTGGTCCCCATTTTAACCTCTTTGCAGATTCCCCCGATTACCCCAAATCACTTTCACATGGAGCTGAGGTTAAGCTTTATTTCTCTTGGCTTGTCCCTTCTGCAGCAGACACTTCCTCTTCACTTTGAAAGGACAAAGCGATGTTCAGCTGCCTGGGTCTGCGCCCAGCGTTTGATTTATACATTATTTAATTTCCTTTAGAAAATTGGAAGCAGAACTTTAGGAGTGGAAGTCAGTCCTTCTCATTTGTTTAAGGATCTTTTAGGGCTAATATAATCATCGATAGTAGATGTCAGCATGATTAGGGTGACTTAAGGTAAAGCAAAGAAAATTGAATACCAGGGGAAATTCTTTCGTAGTGGAGAGGGTGCCAAGATTTATAGCCGTGCACAATATCTGCGGGTTATGAATTGTGGCATTAAAAAATTAAAATGGAAAATCGTCAGGTTTGGGAGTGACACGTTGAAGACGCCTGCCTCCCCTTACCGCACAGCAGGCTGAGGCAAGAAAGGTTTGTACCCTTTGCGTGACATTTGCAGTCGTTTCTTGGACTGCAGTGCTCTCTGGAACTTAATTCAGCCAAGTAACTAATTCTGCAGAAATTCTTCAGTTAGTCCGGAGGTTTTCATTTGGGCTGACTCTGCATTCACTTCTGCAATTAGGTCTGCACATGCCGTGAAGTGACTGCCAAGACAATTTGAAAATTTCTCATGCAGTAGAGTCAGGAAATTAAAAATTAACTCTGGAAAGGACATCACATAATATTTGGCAGCGTGGTGTGAATGCTATGTCCATGGAGGGGTGGAAGGTCCTCCTCTTTCTTACCAAAAAAAAAAAAAGTATGAAAGTTGAAATATGTTGTCCGTGGGATTTTGAATGATCCACAGCTGAGGAAAATATCGGAAGGGGAAAGGCTGTGGCATGCATGTGCTTATGGATGCACTATGAATTACTTCTGGCCTTCAGTTTAATGAAATAGAATTTAATGACGTAGAGTGAGACTCCCACATTGTTTCAGGGCTCTGTGGTGCTGTGGCTGCTGTTCCCAATCTGGTTATGTGGGGTAGGAGGAAGATCTCAGTGCTGGAATGTCGCTGTGACGCTGCACCCATTACCAAGTGTCTCAGAGTTCATAGAACGGCTTGGGTTGGAAGGGACCTTCAAAGGTCATCTAGTTCACCCCCCCTGCAGTGAGCAGGGACATCTGCAACTAGATTGGGTTTCTCAGAGCCCCATCCAGCCTGACCTTGAATGTTTCCGTGGGGAGCAGAATCTTTTCTCTGGCAGAGTTTACGCTCTGATAGATAAACCAGCCACATAGCAAGAGGCATGTCTCTATAGGAAACCTTATGGCAACTTCAATTGGTGACTGTCCCTCAAACCTTGGGAGCGCCTCAGTTGTGCAGGCCAGTCCTGTTGCTGGTTGCTCTAACATTTCTTAATGGCTTTTGAGATTTTTTTAGCTGTGGTCCTTGGTTCTGTTACAGTTGACTTTTGTCAGCTCACTCTTGTGGCATCCTCTGCTGTGCTACAGTTCTAGCACCTCCTGAGGCATCATTCCCTCCTCCCTTGACCTCAGACTCTGCACTGGTTGTTAGATGCTATCCTGGCAAATCTTCCTGGTGCCCGGGAAGGTGGGAGACACCTGGAATTATCTCAGTGACTGTGAAAGCAGTAATACCATATGTGACAGTGCCTACAGACAGCCTTCCTGTTAAGCACCTACCTAACGGGTGTGATCACTCTTGCCTCCCTCTGTCACTGCTAGAAAAAAGTGGGTGCCTCTCTGCAGGGCTTGGGTGGCCTGAGGGACCTCCTGGGGGCTTGCGGATTTGTGCCTCCTGTGCAGAGGTCCCAGAGCTGCCCCTCTTTGATGCAAGGGCTTGAAGTGGGGAACGTTGAATCTAGAGCACTGTGGACAAGGACAGCAAATGTGATGGAGCTCTAGCGGGATCCTCATGGCTGAATACTATTGAGTATAAATTTCATGCATTTCTGGCCTTAAATTGTTTGTGTGCTATGCTAGTCTGCAATTTCTTAGGAGTTCAAATGCTGTTAACATAAAAAAGCAAGCTGCATACAACATGGAGAAAAGGAAAGGGAGACTCCTCTGCTCCCTCCCTATGTGTATTTGCAGAAATGTTGAGGATAAATTTTGAAAATAAAGCATCTTTGTTAAATGAAGAGAAATGCAAATTACCCATTTTCTAAGTCTTCATAGGACTGGAAATTTGCATTAACATTGTCTTGCCTAGACAAGGAAGAGGGCAAGAAACCCAAGAGACCAAGGAGGTTTTCACAATAATGTGGCATAAACTGAGAAGGAGCTCATGAGTATGAAAGAGGAGAAATGGAGGAATTTGCTAAATTGGATCTGTTATCCATGGAGTAGCAGATCTGGTGAGCGAGAATGCTGCAGTGACTTTCAGACATCACATGGATTCAGTTTTCTCAGCTGCAGGAGGGCTCTCACATGAGAAGTTTTCATGTGAACAATGCAGAAGCAGATGCTGTATTAATCTGGTCACTCGTAACTTTTCAGTGAAGGTAAATGACAGCTCTGACAACAGGTTTTTACATTTTATCTTACACTGCCTCTGTCTGTTCTTTGGTTCATTCCCAGAGTGATGGGGGCCAACTATACTGGTGGCAAGCTGCTCCACGGGTGGGGGAGCTGGTGCTTTGAGATAGTTGTGTGAATCCCTCAAGGTATGCACTCTGTGGTTCGCAGGACTGGGGAGTTTTAGATCAGAAGCAGTGGGTCACACTTAACCTATGGACTCTATATTCAGTAGACACAACAGGGGTACACCTGAGATGTATTGTTCAAAGTTTTTATTGAAACCAAAAGTGGTTGGTGGATATGCTGTTATTGACAGTAGAGATGTATTGTTTTATGACTGAATAACTCAAAATACTGGGTTTTCTTTAAGCATGCAGATCTTAAAACAAGTAGATTGAGGGTTGTCAAGTCAGAACACTGAGATCCCTGGGGCTGCCCACTTGAAAGGGCCACTCATGAGGCCATTGCACCAGTGAATATCTCTCTATGTATGCCAAGCTTATACTTTTATTAATTAGATGCATCTGAAATTGGCTCTTGAATTGGCAGCTGAGTGAAAGAATTTGCACAATTGAAAGCAGTTGTATGTAGGTTCAGTATGTCTCTAAGCTTCAGTGTGCTTTAAACCCACTTTCTGCTGTGGTCCCGTCTTCTCCATGCCCTCAGAGCCTTCCTCCCTTTCCTTCCTCCCTGCCTGCATCCTGGGTGATCCAGTTCAGGGTGTGAAACCAGCAAAAACTACTCTCTTCTCTGTTACTGAATTAAGTTTCTTGTGGTTAGCCCTTGAACAGGCTCATCCAGGGGCCAGATCAAAGAGGGGTGGTGACCAGTGCACCACTAGTTTAGACTAACTGCGGGGTCATGCTGTCACGCTTATCTTACTGCTGTTTTATTGACTTTCTGTTCCACTAAAATATACCCCTTACATAAATCTTTAACTCAAGGTAATTGTTGATACACCACTTTTCTTGTTTCACAGATTTATATCATTCATTGGTTTTTTTCCTTGCTCTAATTACTTCTTTCCTTTTCTTGCAGAAGCAAAACGTGTATTAAAACTTACTTTAAGTTCTTTACCAGCCTTTTTGCTTCCTCCTTTAGGAGTAATAACTGTACACGGAGGTATCTCGCTGTGGCTAACAGCATTGCTTTCTGGGTCTGACTGTCTTCCCAGGCATATTCTGCCTCCCTGGAATAGAGGCATGCAATAGCCCTCCTCCCTGATTTTCCTGGGAAACATGAGCAGCTGGGTACCATGGGAAGCTCCAAGAGGTAAACTTAGAAACAGCCTGAAAATTCCTCTAGCATTCTACCGAGGAAATAGATACTCCACGGGAGACATCTCTCACCTTCCAGGAACTGAGAACCCCATAAATAAAAGCAGGAGAGCTTCCATTAAGGACATTATTCATTTTGCAGACTAAAGGTGTGATGCAACAAATGTCTTTCCTCGCTCCCTGCCTCAGTTTCAGGATGTGTATGCATGAGTAAATAGCCATACAGAGATGTAGAAAGTATACGTGTCTCTTATGCTCATAGGATTTGTGTGCTTTCTGTCCGAATTGATAGAAACAAGAAACCTCAAGAAGATTTGCTGGACCTTCTGGCCATTATTTTTAACCGAGTTTGTTTGCTTTTACTATATTTTGTTATGGTATCTCTTATGTATGTGATTACAAGTGCAGTTGCTCTTAAGCTGCTATGCAAGATCCAAATCAGAGACAGTATTTGCCATAGCTCCAAAGACAGGATGAAGAGGGGAGTTTAAAAAAAAGCCCAAAAACAACCACACAGAAAAAAGGATTTTTTGCTTTCCTTTTTGCTGTGTGGATTTAAAAGTTAAACCACCATTTAAATGGTGATATAATGTAATAGAAATGCTGCAGGAGCTGAAAGGAGTTGAAAGACAGTTCTAGACGGGCTGTGCTACACTGACGAAAAAAAAAAATATTTTTAGGGAAGGGAAGGCACCTCTCCCAATTCCTTTTGCAGAATCGCTTTTATTTCCTTGGCTTTGATAGGAGTCTAGGGCCTCTGCTAATCTCCCAGGTTAAACCTGAGAAAGGAATTAGGGGTTGGAGAAGCAAAGGCCCGAATTATTTTTCAGTGCAAGCCATACAGAATATGCTGAGCGTGTCGCCCGACCTCCCACCTGCCCACCTCGAAATCTGACAAGAAAGCGACACCTACACTGCCATCGCCTTCCTGAAGTAGAAGCTGCCAAATCTGTTTTGTAGGTTTTTTTCCTTTTGTTTTGCTTTTCAAGGGAGAAACTCCTGACAGCTACAGCTAATGATGTCCTCTGAGCCTGCTGGTTTTAAACTGTTGGTTGCATAATTCAATCTGTCTTGCTAGCGGCATTCGGCAAAATAGCGCTGGCTCTGCGTGCAGGTCCTCTGCAGTAACGGCTCACTGGGAGTGAGAATGCAGTATTCTGTTAATTGCTTTTAATTAAAATGACTGCACACACACACACACACACACAAATGTACAGAAAGACTCTGTTTTTCTAGTGGCTTGGCTTCCTTTTCCTCATTGAAGGGAAGAAGTTAAACTTTCTCATTAAATGTTTATATAAAAATGAAATAATTCTGAGGTTAACCAGAAATGCAGCTTAATCTTGTATAGAAACATGTGTGATTTTTTTTTTTCTTTAGTTGCACAAATATAGCTAAAACTTGAAGTTGGCAGAGAGCACTGTTTAAAAATATTTAGTCCCAGCATGTAAAAACTCGTTTTGTTACGGAATTCCTTTGTGAAAGGTGTAGCTATGCCATGTCTCTGCCAAAGTGATGGGAGCCATATCGACAGAGTGCGTCTTGGAAAATAGCTGCATTTTGGGCTTGTAGTTACAAAAGTTAAAGTGGAATTTACATGTTTTATATATTGCTTGAAAGGATACCACATCTAGTAATGTTTTTTAAGAGAGGGGAAAGAGGAAAAAAGAAAGCTTGCAGATGGAGTCAACGCTTGTCTCTGTTAGAACACGTTGGGATGAGCAGAGGTATGTGTGATGACACTTTGCATGTACCACTGAAGGCTCTGCTTTATTCTCTTTAGCTGTCATCATGTGCTATAGTTATGATACATATGCTTAATTTTGGCTACATACCTCATCTTTCCCTTCTCTTCTCTGGGCTTGTTTAAGGTTTATAGAATAATAAGAGCTACTGATACATGTGATACTGTCTGCTGGCCAGGCACAGCCCATGGTCTGCTTTTGGTACTGTGAGAGCAATTCAAAGCAGCATTTTGTGGTCTCCTTAATTGTTGTCCTGATGCCATTGTCCCACAGGAGCAAGCAGCCGGTTGCCTGGCTTGGCCCCTGGCTGACACACCAGGCTCTGCAGCCCCCTGCAAGTTAGCTGTGACCGCTGTGGAAAGAACTGAGTGGGAACCATTTCCCTGGTCAGACCAGATGTGGCATGACCACTTCATGTCCCTGTGCAGCACCTCAGGTGAGCCGTGGACACCCACATGCGTGGCCACAGGCTCATCAGTCTGCAAAATTACATGAATAAGCAAACTGTAGATTGAATAGTGAAGATTTGGGCCAGTCTGTTCTGAACTAAGGTCGCTTACAGACATCATTAAAGGAGCTGGGTTTGTTCAATTACATTTCCTTAACAACTTCATAAAAGAAATGAGGAGTAGCAGAGATCATTTGCTCAGCCTGTTGGACCAGAGATACACATAATACCTGTCCCTTTTATTTCAGAATTGCAAAGGTGCTGCTTTAAGGTAGAGTATCCAATGTCCACTTGTATTGAATGTCTCTTTTCATAAACAGGAAAGAAAGAAGTCTATCTTTATAAAAATAATAACATTTAATTATAGAATGGCTGCAGTACGAATAGGAACTCATTGGTTCGAAGGCAGTGTTCGTGAGTGCAGAATTGTACAGATGTACACACTTTAACTAGAGGAAAACTAATAACGTTTTAAAACACAGTTGCTTACAGGTCAAAGAAGCATCTGTCTTAATTGATGCACTTGTGTGGCCTCTAAGTACCTTGCACACTTCTGTTAGGAAAGTTTTATAGAACAACGATCATATATTAAGTAAATCCTAAGTTAATTCACTCAGCACTCCAGTGGTAAGTACAGTACATGAATCTGAGAAACGAATGGATACTGTATGAAAAGCATTATCCTAATATACTTTATCATTTCTGGTTGGAATGGATTATTTTCCATTTGTGAGGTGCCCAAACGTATAACCCATCCTACTTAAATCTACAGATCGTAGAACTGATAGGAATAAAGAGATGCACATACAGGGGCATTTCTTTGTCTTTCAAAGGTCAGATCAAAATTTATTGCAGGGTGATCAATTATTTCATGGTATTAAAAACTTTTTATCCTAATCGGAACAAGATTTGTAGTGATCTGTAAGAATTTCTGTTCTCAGAGAAGAGAGAAAAAGGCATTTTATCTGTTTTACACATGAAACAAGAAAGTTGAAACACGAGAGTAGTACTAAATTTAAGCCTTTCTGAAATACATCAAAAACTCTACCTCTCACTAGTTAAAAACCTCTCAATTTAGCCCATTTTATAGCAAAAAAAAAGGTATTTGTGTCATCCTAAAATAGTATTTTTATCTTTAAAAGTAGCATGTTTAAAAAGAGCATTATCTAGGGTGCATCTCCGTAGCCCAGCCAGCATCGTGCTGCGGTACCTGAGCTAGATCGGACAGACCACCATGAGCAGCAGCAGCAGTGTGGGGATGCTGAAACGGGGTAAGCAAGCACAAAATGTCATGAGGTGATCCAGCAGCTCCCCAAAGGAAGAGACATCTCTCTTGCTGGGCTCTGCACCCCTTCCGTGCTGACTGGTGCTAGTCGAATTCCCCCTGTGAGCCCAACTCAATAACCCAGCAGCAAGCTAAGGCTCTTTTTTTTTTTTCCTTTTTTTTTTTTTTTTTTTTTTTAATGGATTAGTTTTCTGATGGTCTGCTGCATTGAATCAGTTAATGAAAGGGCCAGCTTAGCACCAGAGCCAGTACAGGAGAGTGGTGGGAGCCTGCAGCTGGCAGCGGGTGGTGCCAGCACAAAGGAGAAGGGGGAAAGAGGGGCAGCGATGTCCCGCACCTCGAGCAGGGGGGACCTGCTGGGTTGGCAAAAACCTCTGAGGTATTTACCATCTCTGCCCAGCACTGCCACCAGCCTCCTGCAAATGCCTTGCGGGAAGTTGTGTGCTGCTGGACTTGCATTGAACTGAGATATTTATGTCGGTTTTAGAATACAGTCAGCAACCTTCCCCTGCTACTCCCTTTCAGCCTCTCTGTGCGTGGTGCATCTTCTCTTGATCTGTTTTCTCACTTTGGAAAGGTGGCTCTGCCCACCTCTGTCCTCAGTCAGGTGACGGCCCTGGATCCCGAGAGCCTTCCGAGTTCCCAGGTTTCGCGGGGATACGGCGATTGCTCTGCGTAGAGAGCTTCTGGTGCGGGCAGAAGAGGAGGTGTCTGACACGGGCAGGAGTTTGCTGGAGTGAGAAACAGATGTCCTGACCCGGGAGTTATTCATGTCTTTTTAAAACGCCATGTATGGACCTTTTATCTCTCCTTAACAGAGCGGGAAAGCAAACTCCTCAAACCCGTACAGAGTCTTCCTTTGAGGCTGCCTGGCAGGCGTGCACGGCATGGGCGCGGAGTCTCGCAGGTAGTTTTCATCCAGGAAGCGCCACAATTTGCCCTATTCACGAACCGCAGGGTACTATTCTGTTTCCAGGCTCCTAATCCCTCTTACACACAATCCTTTACAACTTGAACTGGCGGGGTGGAGGAGCAAGTTAAAAAGGGAAGGAAAAAGGAAAATGAAACACAATGTACAGCCAGGCAGTGGCTGCCAGTTACTGCGCACACAATCCACACCAGCTGCAGCCCAATTAAACCCGACATTCACAGGTGCTCCCAACAGACCCTGCACTAACAAAACCACTTTCTTGAAAATACCTAAGGCTTTAACACAGAAGCTCATTTCTTTTTCCCTCCCCGGCACCCCCTTTTTTTTTTTTTTTTTTTTTTTTTTTTTAATTATTATTAAGGATTCTTTAAAGCTATTTAGAGCACTTTAAATACAAAGAAGCTGAAAAGGACTTTCAGTCCACTGGAAAGAGTTGGTGCTTAATGCCAGAGTGGGGGAGAGTCAGCCAGGCTGAATCAGCCAGTGTAACCATTGGTTTCAGCAGAAGGATGGGTTATGCTGAATGCTGTTTATTCAGGGAACGGTAACTGGCACTGGGCATTTTATTGTTGCTGGGAGTGAAATGGGGAGGGAAGGAGGGAAGGACTAGGTGTAAATCCATCCCTTCTTAGAACTCATCATGGTTTGCACCGTAGCTGCGAGCTTGTGTGTGGCTTTCCTTATTGCTGAACAGTGTGTGTGTGGTTCAGACAGAAAACTGTAGTTCTCTTTTCCTCCCAGGAAAACTTGATACTGTTGCCTTTTTGACTTTGAAGTAGGGTTCTAAACTAGTTGTTTATTTACTACTCTTAAAGCACTCATTCAGATGATAAATCAGTCCTTTAAACAATGATAATCTGTTTTTAATACATGAATACAAAATGATTTCCACGCTGAGAGAGGCTGGCAGACAGCAGACTAATGCATAGGACAGTAATTTGCTCTTATTCCACTGAAAATGAGAACTGTGTTTGTTAAACTTTCATTATAATGATACTAATAATCAGGCGAGGTATATTCTGGTAATCATAGATTCACTAGTATTCAACCACACCTGGCTGGGTGTTCATCTCTGCAAGAACACCTCACACCTCAGTAGTTACTGCTTACTTATCTGGCGCCCGGTCTGTTGCTATTTAATCGCTGTTGTTTCTGACAATTGTTTAATCACTTCACTACTGCTTTAACAGTCAGTGCTAAAAGCCACCCTGTATTCAGATGCAGTCAACAGTATCTATTTTGTCCTTCAAGACGTCAAGCTGCAATTTTGTCTTTGGAACAGGACTAGGATGTTATTCCTATTCTCTACAACACAGAGAGATCTAAAAGAGTTCACCTTTTTTTTTTTTTTTTTTTGTACTGAAAATGTAAAATGGTGATCCCTTGGATTTTAATTTGAAAATAATTAAGAATTGTCTTTAAACTGGCAGATAGGTATTGTTGATTCACAGCATTCATTTATAGAGGCAGGCGGAGGCTATCCATGCTGATAAATGCAGTGGAGAGAAAAGAAAATCACCCAGGCTTCAGATTCATCAGTATATGACCTAAATTAGATGTTATCATTAAGGAAAAGATACTGTAGGTAGTGTGGATAACTTTCTGAGAAAAATCACCTTGGTACTAATATGATGACAAATACAATAATAAGAAAGTAACTGCAAGCCACCCAGAAATGCTGCTGTGCCATGGTAGATGGAACTAAGTTGCCTAGAGAGGAGATGGCACAAGTTGCCCAGAGAGGTGGTAGATGCCCCAATCTTGGAAACGTTCAAAGTCAGATTGGACAGGGCTCTGAGCAACCTGCTCTAGTTGCAGATATCCCTGCTCACTGCAGGACTTTAAAGGTCCCTTCCAACCCAAACCATCCTATGATCTAGATGCAGCCTCAGATTTTGGAGTGTCACTAAGGCTGGGAAGGATCCATACCTTGCTGCAAAGCCAGCAGGTTTTTTTTCCCCTCTGTTGTCAGTTAGCCCCTTGTGCTACCTTTCTTTCTTCTTTGCCTCACTTGACCCAATCTACATAGTTTTTTAATCTAGGCAGAAATGGCATTTTAAAACCTTTCAGTTGCTTGGTCTAGTAAGAAATGTCCTAACATGAAAATATCGATGAGAAAACAGTAGACCTTAGGCCAATAATGCAGCAGATTTCACCAGATGAATTCACTCTCACTTCACTGTGTTTATATCACTACTTGTGTTTGCTTTCCATGAGTGATTTAGCTTTACTAGATAGTGAGAATGCTCGTGAGGACTTTCTGGTTTTTAAGTTTGCATACTTGAACAAAGAAAAATAATCAAACTTGCCTTGTTGAATCTCTTACCTCAGAAACCTGATACTCTGGATTAGCCAAGGAATGGAAACAACGCCATGTGACCAGACGCAAGGCCCACATTTTAAACACTCTGCCATAATGCCTGCCGTTTATTACTCAATAATATATAAAAGATTCAGTCCACAAAAATTGTGCATGCAGCCAGGAAAAGACAGAA
This sequence comes from Actenoides lindsayi, assembly GCA_025331215.1. Lineage (NCBI taxonomy): Eukaryota > Metazoa > Chordata > Aves > Coraciiformes > Alcedinidae > Actenoides > Actenoides lindsayi. Next base: position 214,293 of record WTSP01002981.1, read on the forward strand.
CGATAGTTCATGCTTTAAAATTCTTTCCTCTTCCTTTAAAAGCAGCTGAAACGCTCCCGGGAAGCCAAAATGAAATTATCAGTTTTCTGGTACTTCCTCACGTCTAATAATTTTTAGTTACCACAGAACTTACGGTTCAGTCTTTAAGAGGAAAATTAAAACAAAAAAATCCTTTGGAGGTTAATTGTCACTGTTGCCGATACTCTTGGCAGAACACAGAGGAAACGTAAAAGCATCCTCAGAACTATCAGCTGATGGGCAAATTCCTCCTAAGTGTATCAGTGTACCGATGAAACAGGAAGAAATAACACTGGCAGCAGCGTTCCCTCTTTTTTGGATCTGCCAACTGACGGTCTTTTCTTCAACTTCTCCTTCATCTAAACATCATCTCCTAACAAGCGAATGTCTTGTGCTGGAGCAATACCCTGCTTCATAATTTTGAATCTGTAGGTTGGCAATGGTCTCTGTGAGTAGAGCAAGACAGTCAAAACCTGCTGTACTGAGGTTTGGGTTTTCTTAATAATGCCTGTGAAACCCCCCAGAAGGTCTCTTAATTTTGTGGAAAACCTGCCCTTTTATCGAGGGGAAGTGGACACCTCCTTCAAAGAGCAACACAAGTTTAGAGTCCAGGATACTTGGGACCAGTCTTTCTATCAACAGTCTTCTCCCTTTTGAAAGATTTCTGGGTTTGGTGCTAGGCAGGGATTGGGGGAGAGTTTGATCTGGTTTGGCTTTCTTTTTATTTTTCTGTCAGTAGCTTTATATTTGTGTTAGAGACAGGGAAATAGTCACACTGTCTACTTGCAGAAGAACTTGGGTGGAAAGACCAAGATCCCTCCATTAACTTTCTAGACGATGTATTGCTTATCTCCCCAACAAGCTGGTGCACTAAATCTCAGCTGCACTTCCACATTTAACTGTCTCTGAAGTCCTGAAAAGCATTAAAATGCGTAACAGCCGTGTTTAGCTTCACTGCTCATTAGAGCAGCAGAGAACTAATAGTAATATTGTTGTAACTTGACAAAGCCATCTAAATCCATGCATGTTTTCTTGTGAAAGCTTCCTAAACATGCTGCTAAATCCTCTAAAAAGCTACTAAAAGGCTTTGGCAACCATTAGCACGGCATAAGCGGGGGAACTCTTTTCAGTAAGTGAACAAACAGAGAAAATATGCTGAATAGCTGGACAAATGTGTTTCAGCTGGCTCTTTCATTTACAGATATAAGGGAGCAGTCAATATCAATCACTGTTTTCCCTGTTGCACTGGAAATCACAATATCTCTTTTCATTCCGCAAGCTCTTTTCACCACAGTAATGTGTCTTTAGAGTGACACTGGCATCAGTCTGTTTCCGCTGTCTGAAGTCCAGAGAGCTTAAAAACACATTGCAGGGTATGAGACCTTAACCCTCCTCCCCTTCCACACACCCCTCTCCTTCTAGCCTTCCTTTCTGAATTAATTGTTTTTACTTCTTTCCCAGCATAAAGCTGAGAAAGAAAAGTGCCTGCAGAGCCTGGGAATATCTGCTCTTGCGCTTAGGGGACAGAAAAATGTATCACTAGTTGTTGGGGTTTTTAATTTATCAGGTGTTGCAGGGAGTTTAACACAAGGTAATACGATTATTGAGTTAATTTGCAATGTACGGTAATATGAAATGTAACGTTACTGTGGTTTGAGTTTCAAGCTGTATCCTGTTTGTTGGATGTCCTAATCATCCACAGCCTCATCTATTAAAAAAAAAAAAGGTGGAGAAACTGTGCTTGTGAGTACCTGGCATTTGGAGTATGTTGATATTCCTGTTTGCTTTCTTCCTTTCAAGTAATATATTTGATAATAATAACACTATGTTTTGGCATTTTTTAATTCTCTCTTTGCAGATAGCAGCAGTCTGTCGAGAAGCAGCCCTTCTAGCCCTTCAGGAAGACATAGATGCCAAATCCATCATGGGACGGCACTTTCGGTGCGCGCTGACCGTCGTGACCCCGAGGATTCCCGATTCGTTAATCCGGTTTTATGCAGATTATCAGCAGCAAAGTGGACTGCACGCGCTTTGAAAGGCAAATTAATACATACCCCTGTTCACAGTGTGAATGGCAGACTTCCTTTGTAAAGCTGTCAAAAGCCAAAGAATTTTGTGTTGTACATGAGTAGAGTGCCCGAAGTTAACCGAAGTGCAGAATCCTTGTAATAAATGCCCATGTGGAAGCTTTGAGTCTAACAGATGTCATCCAAAATTTTTATATTTTACAATTTCAGTGGCATAATCTGCATTTTAGAGGTAGTAAGATTGCTGGGTTAAGGCGGTTTATCCAAGTGTATATCCATGTATCAAAAAATCATTATCAAATTCTGAATTTCCGTGGATTCTTGGTCCTGAATAGAGTAGCTGGAAGTGTTTTCATTTATTATCTTCATTTATTCCAGTCTCAACCACAGTTCAATCCCAGGGACCATCCCAGTGATGCGCAGACCTGGGGAGTGGCCTTGCTACAAAAAAATGCTGAAAATTATTCTGAATCTTTTGATTTATGATCTCCAGAAAAGCTGCCAAACAGGCTTGCTGAACAGAGCACCTTCTGAGATAAAGCCAAGGAACCCTATTACAGCAGGACCTTCCTCTTTGGTCTTAAGCAGCTCCTTTTTACACATACTGGGAAGAAGGCACCTTAAAAATTATACATCCCTTGGCTAATCTGAAACCTCTGCCAGGTGTCAGCAAATGATTGGTGGCGGTGGTTGTTTCCATCAAAATAAATAGGAATGTTGATAGGTAATTTAAAGCTGGCCACTTAAAATCCTAATGAATCCTAATTAGTGAATAAGAAAACCTCCTTGCAAAAACTGTTGTAAATGACTACAAAATAGTCCAGGGTCAGATAAAAATCTTTTCATTTTATTTCTTTGTTATATCACCTGTTGAAATGATGACAGGTCCTTGTGGGCTCTCTGCTCTTGCACTCGGTATGAAACTCAATTAAGCAAACTCAAAGCTTTTTTCCTGGCAATAGAAAGACTGAGCTTTTCTATTCCAGGAGTTTAAAAGAGAGAGAAAAGTAAAGCTAAACCAATACAAACTTTAACAAAAACTAAACTAAAATGAAGTAAAAAATAAAAAAAATAAGGTGACAAACCCCAGAATTTCAGTAGGTAATCCTTCGTTTTTTCAGGTAAGTAGAAGAATTTACAGGTCAAAATCCTAGCCAAATCCTGTTTTCACTTGTTGGAGTAAACAAGAAATATAATTTCAGGTTCTATGTAAGATTATTTTTTGGGTTTGTTTATTGATGGTTCTGAAGATCTTTCTTGTGGTCATTTATGTATTCATGAGAGAGCAATAATTATTTAGGAATTTTATATAATTTTATGAGAAACTTGTATACATCTGTCTAAGAGAGTTTTCTGCTATATTTACTTATATTATCAATATGAAATTTAAAACGTAATCTCTTGGCCTTGATTATGTTCTTTTCGCTCTTTACTTAGTTTCTCTCTGTACACAACTTGTAGCTTATAAACAGAAATCCACTATTTTTAAATTACAACTTTTCTATTTTATTCTAACCTCTTGTTGCGGTAATTAGCATTTCATTTTACTATCACTGAAAAGGGTTAGAGGATGAGGAAAAGCAAGTCGATTACTTGGGTCATCTGATGTATGTGGAGGTTTTTTCTTTTTTGCATCGTTTTACTCCTTACTAGTACAACAGACAGAGAGGATTAAGAAAATTATAAACTGGAAAAGTTGCCTTGGGGATCAAGACTTCATTTGAAACTACTTTATCTTTCATTTCTAAATTCTATAAACCCCAGCCTGAAGCTCATCTAAATTCTATAAACTCTCAACTTGAAGCTCAGGATGTGAACTGTTTATCATAACCTTACATTTTTGCTGTTTCCCAAAACCAAATGCTGTAGTGTTACCCCCGGCACTTTCCTCCAGTGTGTGTTCCCGAAGGGAGGAAAAAGAGACCATCATTTTCACTGCCAGTAATGGATTCTGTTTGTCATTTTGTATCCTAAAAATAACGCTCCTTGATGATCCAGATGAGTAGCAAAACTAGATGGCCATTCCTTGGGAAGCGCTCAGATTCCTTGGGAAAGTGCACCATGGTGTGAATCTGAACTGAGAAACTAAGAGTGAGGCAGGTAGGAGCTGGCTGCCTTTCCTGTAGTGGACTCCCATTGCCTTCAGAGTGAACACTGCACTTTGAATTTTAGGACATTAGGAAAGAACGCTGTCCACGACTGCTGGTTTTGCCTTGGGATAAACCCCGTCCCTGCAAACATTTATCCTATCATCCACATGGTACCAAATCTCTTGATATATAAGTACATGCCTGAAGTGATTTTAAATGCAGGAAACTCCCCTTTTTATCCTTGACTTTGTGGAACTTGATTTTTTATTATTTTTTTCTTAAGTAAGGTGCATGCTGTTAAAAAAAAAATAAGTTACAGCAAATTTGTGAAGTCCCCAGAAGATTTATGCCATTCCCAAATATTCTGTTTGGAAAGCTTAGCTAGTCTGATGCCACTCAAAACCTTACTCCATCCCAGGCCACAGAAAAATTGAGATTTAAAGACAGGTATGATGATTTCCGTTCTCATTCCTAATGACAGATGGCTTTAATCATGGACTAGCAATTTGAAACTCTCTTATCAGAATTCTGCAAAACAACCAAAAATTCAGTTTTGGTCAAAGCAACATCGTCCTTTTGTAATCCAGTCCAGGGAGCGCTTTTGCACCCTCGGCCTCTCACTGGAACTTACTGATGAGGGCACTGTAGGACAGAGTACTTCCAAAGTATCTTCCGTTAGCCTGTCATTTCAATGAGTGCTTTTTAATTCGGAGCTGAACTTTTCACAGCTTGTTTTAGTGAACACATTGTGCCTTGGCACCAAACCGATTTCCTTGCAGTGTGAGGCCATATAAGCCTGAACACCTCTGTGCTTCAGAGTCAATCAAAGATAGAGGCCTTCTCTCTTCTGCTGGATTAATCACCTGTATTGTTGTTTGGATGTTTCCGTGAGATTTAATTTTAATAAAATAGTAGAGGCTCAGTGAATACAGGAGAAGACATCTGAGAAGCTCACCTCTCTCCCATCCTCTCTTTAACTGAAGTGGTTCCTAGACTTACTTCTTTACATTCTATAGAAATACAGTCTTTTTCCTGCCTGCCATTATCTTTTGGAGACAGATTTTGGCCCAAATATTGCTTGAGTTGCAGAATTGTTAACGTAAAATAAGCTTTGCAATGTTTCAGGCACATTTTGTTTAAATACTGGGTCTAACTTTCTCCTCCAATAACAACGTCTTGCAAAATGGCATGAAATGCCTTTTGACAGGTTTGCCAAAAATGACCAGGAGAATATTTATGATCAAAATGCAAAAATGTCTTCACTTCGCTTGAAAAAAAGTTCAGTCCTGTGTTCTCCCTAATGCATAAAACAGATTTTCACTGCAAGTATGATACACAATTCTTAATCCTGGAGAAAGAATAAAGTTTATTGGGGATGATTTTCCTGCGGTCTCTAAATGAGAACAGAACATGAGTGAGGTTTACTGAGTTCAGGTGCGAGGGCGAGCATTGAGGGCAGCACAAAGGTAATTTTCAAAGATAGTTATTCAAAACATTGAATTTAGACTTGTCAGCCCTTTCAAATACTGTGTCCTTAAAGCTGATTTTTCTGGTTTGTGTATGCTGGCTCTTTCCTTTTAGTTTCTTTACTCATTTTAAATGTCAGAGTGCGGTTCTTCTCCTTCCAAAACTGGGCACGTGCCAAACATAATGCTGTTGTAACCGAGCATCCACCAGTTAGTGCTGCGGGAAGGCTGTCTGGGGATGATGTTTCACTGAGAAGCAGGCGTCAAACTCTGGGCTGATGGGGTATGGAGAGGGGTAAAGAGAAAGGCAAACTATAAAGCCTGGTGTTTTGCCTTGCAGCGCCCCGTAAGGTGAAGTTAACTGATGGACACTAGTTCCTGGGCAGGAGAGTGCTCTCCTTCTTGCAACAGGCCAGTATCAGTGGGGCTGTGGAGGAGACTTACCTTTAAGGCTTCTGGTTGTCTCTGACTCTTCCACAGAAAACAATGATTGTCTGGGTGATACAGTATTAACAATACTAGAAAAGCAAACGTCCAGTGGTTGTGGTAGCTCAGTATTTAGTGCTAGCTAGGAAGCAACTTAGAAGGAATTGTACTTGGAAGCTGAAGAGTCATGCATGTGCCTGCAAGGTGGGCACCCACTGTCAATACCTTTAATAATAAGCTTTTTGTAGCTTCTCCAAACTCTGTCTCAAGGTCCTGATCCATGTGGAGCTAACCCGTACAGAGCAGCTTTGGAAAATTGGCTTTACATTGTGACTCTCTTGTATTTGTATTTAATGTTGTTGTTATGGTTGTAGTGAATTGCAATAATTTTTATCTACTATGAACCTCAAAATCTTTTGCTGATGCTTTTCCCCCCCCACCCCCCCTTTGACATGAAAGATAATATTGCAGCTGATCTGACACATGCAATTTAATAAAGAGCTCTTGCTAGGGAGTAGGTGCAGAATCACAGTTGTAGTTGGGTGAGGTTTGAATGGCAGGTTAACATCTGGAAGACAAATATTTCAGCCAAAGCCTACTCTTAATCTTGGGGTTTGTGTCTGCTCTTTCTGCAACTGCTACCTGTTCATTTATTAATTTTTTTTTTCTGTAGGAACTCAGCCAGGCGTTCACTCCAGGGCTTTATGAGTTCTGCTTTAAATATTTTAAATAGTGTCATTCTTCCCCTCAGACTTAAACTCAACGACTCCAGAGTCCTGATAGGGAAGAAGATGTGTGTTTTCTCTGTTAACTAGCCCGCCAAGGCCCGGACCGCTGAGGGGAGAGAGCCCCGCTCCGTGTTTGCGTGGCAGGCCTCCAAGCAAGAGCGCAGGTGTTGCGGGAGAAGGCAATGGCAACCAGATGACATTCTTTCCCCTTGGACTAGTGTGGAGCCATTGCTCAAACAGATTATGAGTCCTTCCAACAAAATTTGAGGCTAGTGTGTTGACTGCATGTGCCTGTGTAAAACCCTTGGCAATAAAGCTTGGATTCATCAAACTAAGAGATTAGGGGAGTGGAATCGCACTCGGTTCCCTTGGCAGTCATTGGAAAGACACTACAAGACGGTCCAGACAGTGATTTATCCCAGCTAAGAGCTGAACTACCTTTCTGGAGGTGCTGGAGGGGTAGCTGATGCCAAGAGAGGCCCCTAGACCCAGAGAAAGTGCTGAGAGGTGGGTGGAAGGAATTGAGAGCAGTAGCTCAAAATATTGAGAAAAATATTTTATCAGCTTGTGCAAATATCTCCTGTTTGCATAAATGGTTCTAGAAATGCCGTAGTTCTCTTCCTTTCAGTACCTCTGTCTGTGTGGCACGGGCAATGTGCTCTTAACCACCACCACCCACTCCTCCCACCCCCTTTTTTTATCTCCTTTACTAACACAGAGGAGTTTTCACATCCCTGTTTTGTAAAGTAAATGGCTCCGAAAGAGTGGAGTGTGGAAAGGGCTTTGATAACCTTCAAGGTGAAACACTTGTCAGCTCTCACTTTATCCAGGAACGGATTATCTGGGCTGTGGAATAATGAGGTCATGTCTTTCCTCCACACTGCTGGCAAGAGCTTCAAATTTCACACAGGGATGGCTGCTTACATCAAGTCTACTCTGCTTAATGCTGTTTAAAGCTAGCCCCCTTCTCTGTCAGCGAGTTTTCCCCAACCTGAGGGTGTGAAATGCATCCATACAGCCTCGTTTGCATCACGTGTGAGGTGTTTTCACGGTGCTTGGATTGCTGTCTTGACAGAGAATTGGTTGGGTTTGCTGCAGAAGTGTAAGATGCAAGTAGCAGAGCAACTGGCCAGTGTTGCTGCAGCTACCTGCAGGCAGGTGCTGCTTGGGAGGAGTGTGGAGCAGGATTTGAGGTGCTAGTGGACCAAAGCCCTACAGCTCTTTTCAGCTGAGTGTGCCAGTAGTCAGCTTGCTGCACTGCCTCCAGTCTAGATCTGCAGCTTTACTGCAGGGCTATGGGCAGGGAGAGTGGCCTCGGACATCAAAGATCCCTAAAGCACACAGGTTGTGGGTGTTAAGGCCTATGGGTGCTTAAGTAGATTAGCAAACAAACAAATCCTTTAATGTTCTGGAATGTTTCCTCACCACCTAAGTAGGGATTATTCCGCCAAGCCAGCAAATTCTACCTTTCTACCTAGTGTAAAACTTGCCTTTCAGATGGCTGTGCTGTTTAAAAGGTAGTACTCTTGGGTTTAAAAGAAAGCAAAATATGAGAACATATTGAAAACTTTTGCGTGGATTTCAAGAAAAGCACGAACATGTTAAAGAGGCCCCGTAACCGAGGTTACTACAGTGCTGGCCATTGCACACGTGGGATGCTACACCAGAAAGGTCACTACCACAGCAAATATTACCCTTAAAATTTGTTTCACTTAAGTCGCTACCATTTTATGGACACACATGTGATATCACTCACCCAGCAGTTTCTTCTTAGCTCTGTGAAAATCTTAGTTAAATTCTCTGCTTTCTATCTGAAAAGTATAGAAACAATTGGTTACCTTGGTCTGATTCCACTTCCAGGCTTTCATCATCTGTAATTTTGGTCAAAAGCTGCTTTTGTTAATATGCAATGCATCATAGTGACCGGTTACACTTTTACTACAAAAGGGTGTTTTATTTTCCGGAGGGATGAATAGTAATCGAGGATCAGCTGGTAGTGCCAAGTGCCTTGATAACACAATTGGCTGCATACAGCTTTGTTAGGCCCCTTCCTGCACTTGCTGGAGAGACTTAAAAGAAGATGGTGGGAGAGCTGTTATTTACCTGCTTGGCTCTTGGGGATCTGAATTTTGGGATCACTTCGTCTGCTGGGTGAGAAGGTAAGAGCCTGCATCGGAGCATGTGAAGCCCTCACTGACTAAGGATGGTTGAGGGGAGAGGAGATAGATAAAGAAAACGTTTGAAAATAAACAAGTGAATGAGGAAGATAACCCTGAAATCAAATGCTGACTGATTCTAATGTGGAAAGGAGGCGGTTGCTGGAATTGGAAGGAGACAGAAAGTGGGAACACTGATTATAATCAGAGTAGGGACTGATTAGTGTTATTTTGATGCTGATTTTGGTGTGCTGGGGAGCTGAGGGAGGGCTACACTCACCCTGGCCCTATGGTAGGAAGTGTTTCACTGCTAAGCACAGAGGGGACTCTGGCTTTGATCTTGTTAACCCCATCAGCACTAGATTAGCAGATGTGTTTCTGGAGCTTAACTCTTTCAGACGCTTAAGCAGTACATAAAGTGGTAGACATTATGATTCATACTTTCTTTGGGTTTTGGTTGGGGTTTTTTTTTAATATCAAAGGCTGAATTCTTCTAGGCCTGCCCTAGCTTCTTCATTGGTCTCCCTGTTTCCTGTGCAGCAGCAAGAAGACCCTTGCAGTTGCTTTTTTTTTTTTTTAAGAAAAAGAAAATCTATCTTCCCTCTCGTCTCCAAAATGGGCTTTGTTGACTGGAAAAGATAAGGATTGCAGCAGGACAGCACACAGTGTTTGCTGCACATGGAGGTGAGACCTCTCTGAAGTCTTTGGAGCAACAGCTCTTCAAGTGCAGCAAGCCCCCCGGGTTGCAGAGAGCTTATACACATATTTTTATCTCCTGGAAATGTGTCATTATCTTATTATAGGCAGGGTTCAGCACAGTTGCAAAAACTTTAGAAGAAAAAGTTACAACATAGATTTTCTTCTGAATTTTTCAGTACTTAGTATTTTTCTGAATTTAGTATCAAGTAGTGACATTAAGAGGGAGGAGCAGAATTTTGCCCTTTTTCTCAATGAGAAGAGGAGGGAAAGTTGGAAGAGTACAGATTAGAAAAAGAGGGGAGGAAGAAAAGTGAGTAGCAAGTATGTGGGGAAAGTTTCTTCCTTTCTTACAAGTCTGCTCATTGCTTATTTCTAAACTACGAGAAAAATGATGAGATGGAGAAGGAAAACCCATGGCAACAATAACAAGCTCAAAGAGGTTTTATTTTTCTAGAAGCACTTGTACCCATCAGAAAGATCTTGTACCTTCCATAGACCTTTTTGTTCCTCACTACTGGTTTTTATGTAACTTTGCTTTGTCATCTCCTGAGAGGACCTGGTAGACGGTGCGTGACTTTTGGAAAAGGACATGCTGAGAAGCTGATGCAAGTTTTGTGGAGGAAGCTGCACAAGGCAGGAGAAGCAGTGGGGGGAGATGGGGGATGCAAGGCAGAAAGGATGGCATGGCATGACATGAAGAGTAAGGTCCCAGAAACAGTGCTTTTAAAAAACCTTTGTGCTGCCCTACACATGTGCTGGAGTGAGAGCAGATGTGTTGCACAGTGCTGTCTCCAGAGGCAGGGCTGGAGCACAGCTCTGAGAAGAACAGCACCCTTGGACTGATGTTCTCTGTGCTGCACTAAGCCAAGTGACTTGAAGAGAAACCAAGGCAGTGCCCTGGATGATTTTGGTGGCCGTCACTGATGGTAAGCTCTGCTACGCTGCCCAAACAAGCTTTAGGCCATTTGCTGTTATAATCATCCTTGTTTTCGCCCCTGCCAGCAATGTAGCGAACACCCTGGTATGGACATAGTGACTATTTCAAATTAATTTGAGTTTATGTTGGCCCAGGAGTTCACCCAGGAAGAAGCTTGTGCAGTGTGATGACAAAAATCAGCTTCATGCTGAGCATCAGCTGGAGGAGAGGATTGTTAGCAGCCCTTAGGCTTTATTTTTTCTATTTTAAAGTTCCTCAAGATTTACACTATAAAATAAGTCCTAACCCTGTAAAAGAGATAACTAGATTAAATTAAAAGAAAATTCTGTGTCAGTGCAGATGCCTATTATCATGGCATCTAAAATGTCAGTGTATGAATGTTAAGAACATTCCAATTGGGTTTTGTCTGGTCTTCAGGAAACAGCATGGCTATTTGCTTTGGGTGTGTTTTCGGAAGTGCTTATTTGGAAGAGCATCTTGGAGATAGTTTTGCATAAAGATGTGCTTTATATCCTGAAGTCAGTTTGGTTAGACTTGCACTTATCCTGATTTTTGGGCAATAGTGAGTATCTTCGATATTATGAGTGCCCTATAGTTTTAAGATGTATTTATCCTGTTGCATTATCTTGGGGAGAAACACTGCAGAAGAAGTTGAAGAAGCTGAGACAAAGCTGTGCAGACCAGGACTATCAGGTTTTGAACACCGCTCTGAAGTGAGTAAGGAGCCTGTAGTGCTTGGAAGTGTGAGCAAAGTGTTTTCAAGCTCACTTCTCTTTCTAGGAACCTTGCCATGCACTGGAGCAGCTCCAGTTATTTTTGCAGTAGCTCCATTCAGTGGTCACTGGATAGATAGATAGACAGACACACACACCAATTGATCCTCACAGGGCAGGAGTAAAGCCTCACAGACCCAAAAAGGAAAATAAAATAAGAAATAAAAGTTTTCTGAAAACTGAGTGTGCTGCAGGTTATTGCAGAGCTGCAGGGACTCTTCTGCAGCGAAGAGCAATCACAGCAGAACAACAGCATGATGTCCAAGACTTTGATCATTGCTCCTTCACAAATACCTCCAAGTGCTCTCTGCTTTGTGCAAGCCTTGTGTCTGTCCTCCCCATCCTCCCCCCTGCCCCAGTTCATCTTGAATTGTTTTTCAGCTTTCTGGTTATTTCCTTCCTCGGGTTTTTGGCCTGGCATGAGCTAAAATACATCTGTATGAATGAAATATATCTAAAGTTATGTTCCCACTGACATCCTAAGCTCCTGAAATTTGTACTATACTTCCCAATCACCCACAATGCTAAAATCATTCTTTTCTGGATAAAATAGAATAGCCACGTAGGACATGTTTTCTTTCTCTGAAGCTGAGGCTGGTTTTAGATGAAAAATGTGGGTTTGTTGTTGGTTGGTTGTTTTTTACCCAGGTTACTTTCCCCACATACAGAAACAGCCATTCTGTTTTCAGGTGAAGTCAAGAAAGTTAAACTAGTATCCTAGTTGGCTCTTCTTGTGACACCTTTGGAAGTCATTTTTCACCCATGAGACCTTCTATCTCCCTTTTTTTTTTTTTTTTTTTTGCAAGATACTTTGAGATCTCTGATGAGAGTAGAGTAGTAAAGTTCTGTGCCAGCTCTATAGTCCTGCTGTTACATCACTTAAAGGCAAGATCCCCCCTCGTGGCTTTGATTGTAGTTTGTGTGGAAGGAAAGTAATGGTTGCTACAACTTGCTGAGACCCTCCAGTTGTAACACACTTGTCCTGTCTTATATAAGGGCTGGACACAGGATGTGTGTAATAACCTCGGATTTTTAATCTCTGCAAAATATAATTAACTATTTGAAAGGGTGGTTGGAGGGTTAAGATAGGAAGAGTAAACTAGTAGTATAATAACAGCTATATTAAAAAAAAAGAAAACCAACCAAACAAAAACAACCACATACGCACACAAAAACCCCAACAAAACCAAAACAGAACAAAACCCAAAACAACACAGATTTCACATGTTATATAATCTCTGTTAAACTTACCCTGGGAAATCCTCCAAGAGCGAGTGTCAGTCTCCATTTTGTACAAGTCTGTACATAACCTTTATAAGAATTTGTATGAAGTTGGGTGGGGAAACGGTGAAAGGAGATGTTAGAACAGAATGTAGCCCGACCGAAGCCTCTGTGTTGGAGCACTCAAAGCAGGAATGGAAGGAGGTTTGCTCCTTGGCGGGTCCTTCCACAACCTGCCCCCCCAGCCCCCCCATGTCTTCTCAGCACCTTATCCCAGGCGGTTGGCTTCCCAGCACAATTCCTTTTCTCTGTTGACATCAAGTCTGAAAGGTGTACTAATCTCAGAAGTAATCGCTGCTTTGAGATGCTATGGTGAAAAATAGTCACGCTTCTTTCAGATGGATGCTGCGATGGGAAAGTCTAGTGTGGTGTTTATGGCACTGTCAGCCACCAGACAGTACCTATCAGGTGGTGTTTGTTCTGCTGCTTACAGGTACAGCAATTAATTTCATGACTGCTAATAACACAGGACATGGACCATGCCACTGAGCTATTTCTTTTCCAGGAGCTCAGTCACTGCCTGTCATATATGTAGATGATATTCACTTATCTCTCCTCTGAGAATAACTTGGAGCAAAGTGGTTTGAAGCACGGTGTTTAGATACATGGGGGAAAGGTGCTGAGAACAGGAATTACTCGCCATCCTTCTGTGAAATATGGGAAAAGCTCCCAGCACAAAGACAAGTCCAACTGGATCAATCTCCCCCTCCCGCTGAGTTTTCATCATCTTTTGTTCTGTCCTTTCCACCTTTCTCTTTCTCGTCTGGTGTTGACATGCTGCTTCTTTCCCATTCCCTGACAGAAAGGATTGTTCTCCTCAACACTGCTCAGCGAGGCAGCAAGTAGTGCTGAAAATGCTGATGATGCAGACAGGATTTGGAACATGGCATGTTTCATCAAATGAGCATGTAATACAGTAGCGTTCGTAAGCTTCTACTGAGGCATCCTTTCTGGTGAAGTCTGTGGGATATCTGTGTGATAAGAGAACTGGATGAGGAGATTGGGATTTGACTTTTCTGCTTTTATTTGCTTATGACCAGACCATTCTTCTGATAGAGATACGAAGTTCTCCTCAGGGAATGTAAATTGTGAAAAAGCATATTGCAAAAAGTTATATTGCACTTGGTTTTGTAAAATAGGCCACAGTCCAACTTCCATTGAAAACAATGAGTGTGTATTAAATGTAAGAATTTGCCCCTGCTTACAACTGCAAAGTACTTCATGAAGGCCTTGCTTTTGTTTTCCACAGAAGTTCACTTTTAGGTAATGATCTTTGGCAGGAAGTCAATTGGGAGCTAGATAAAACAATGGCCTGGTGAGGGTAGCACTGAGTGTTAATAGAGTTTCCTAAGCCGTGGGTCTTGCCTTGCGTTGCCGCCAGCTTCGAGACTCAAGGGAGTGGCTCCACGTGGCTCTGAGCTGTGTCAGCAGGCTTTAAACAGCTCAACTGGTGTCCATGAATGTTACTTTTCACGAGTCTGTGCGACTTTATTACCAAGATTAAAAATGCATTTAATGTTAGTGAAGTCAGCAGCACTGGGAACTCCAGTATCTTTTTTTTTTTTTTTTTTTTTAGTTTTCCTTTCCTCAGAGCTTGAAAGAGCAGGAGGGAAGGTGGGCTCTCTTTCTGGAGCACTGCCTAGGGCACCTTCTCAAGGCTGAGGAAGGTAACGTGCAATGCTGACCGGATTCTGCCATGTGAAGGCTTTGCTCTGGAGCCCATTTTTCAATCTGCCTTTAAAATATGATTTTATTGAAGTTTTTGAAAATGTTTATTGAAGTTTGCCTGCCTCTTCCTCATAACTTTGTGATTTCACTTGAAGCCCAGTGATCTTTCATGACATATACTAAGAAATACTTTTTTTGTGGTTTTTTAGTTCAAAGCCTACATTTATAATAGAGCAAATGGACCAGTAGTCTTCTGTCTAAACCACCTCTAGTCCTAGAGTATCCTAGTCCAAAGTGAAGGAATGGTTTCAGGTATACTTTTTTGGGTTTCCATACTCTGATTCAAGTGTTGCTCCTTTGATAAGATAGGAATGTCATATTCAATGGTCACTGTAATAAGCTGATGCTTTTTCATCCATAAGCAAACTAATTTTTTGCATGCTTTTTTTGTATATTTGAAAATATCTCCAATATTTATAAATCCCAACCTGACTGGTACCAAAGTTTATTGGCAATGTAGTAAGAGCTTGTAGGATGTTCTAGTCAGGTATTGTCATCAGCTCACTGGAACTAGGCAGTAAGTTGTTTTTAACAAGTAAACTCTGTCATATAATATCCACCTCCACTTGAAACATTTCCATGGTTCATGGCTGTCTGTGACATACTCAGTGTCTCCTCAGTGTCATGTCTGCCTCATCTTTCAGTTTTGCTCACAGATGTGCCCTCTTCTGTGCGCCTTCTGTGTTTGCTCTCCATGTGACAAGCAACTTGTTTCGTTTTCCTGATGTGGTTCTTCCTTTCTACCACTCTTTTCTTTGGGGCAGGGAAGGATATCTCCTGTCATGGAAAAGCCTTTATGATGAAAATTAATTTGTTCCTTTTAATCAGAAAAAAATCTGCACTTTTGACTATTGACACTTCTGACAATTAATGTGGGTATGAGAGAGATGAATATTCAGCTCTCTTAGGTGTTTCGGTATCAGGCTTAAATTTTAGTGTTATTTTAAATATCAAATATTTCCTATGTTTCAGTATGAAACTATTTCATAGGAGTTCCATTTATTAGTTCACCTGGTTTTTTTTAAAAGCTTCAATTTACTGCATCAACATTTCAGCAGAGTTATCTTTTATACTCAACAATGCCATGACCAGTATATATAAGGTGATATCAGTAATTTATTTTGATGAAAATTGGTAATTGCTATAGAATTGACTTGACATCTAGGTAGCTTTTAGTGCTAGAGTGGTATGTGTCAATAACACTGCTAAGAAAAAAGGACAGTGTTTCAAGAGTTGCCCAGGGAGGTGAGATAATAGGAATTCTTCATCCCTGCCTCAGAAAGAACTCTCTGAGCAAATTATTTTTTCTGTGTCTTCCTAAGAAGTACTGAGTACTTTTAATTTCAAGCAATTGGCACCCTGGAAAATTAAGTCTACAGAAGCTAATGAGTCTACAGGAGTATTTGGAAATTACTCAGTTTTGGGGTTTTTTTTGTTTTATTTTGTTTTTTTCATGTGGCAAGTTTAAAAAGCAAAAAACAAAAAACAGCAAATGGTTTTGAGAAGTAATTCTTGACATCAATCCAGCTCCAAAAATGTTGTTTTTCATTTACTTCCCATGTTTCACGCTGTTTGTGTGAGGAAGTGTGAGCAGCGCTGTACAATACCTTCAACAAAAACTCAGAATAAGGTAGCAACATACTGAAAACTGTATCTTACCTGCATAAGAGTATCATAGAATATTGTCTAGATTTTCTGGAGATGGAGCACTGGGAGAAGAACTAGAAAAGTAGCGTTAGTTTGCCCTAAGAACAGAATGGTGTTTAAGTTCTAACAGATCGATGTTTAAGTTTTGGTACTTGCCCTGTACAGAGCTGAAGTCCAGTCTGGTGATGACAGTTATTTCACTTACTGAAATTAAAGGCAGAATTATAGTGTATCTTTCTGTTATTGGGATGCAGCAAACTACCAGTGGTGCTGCTGTGCTCTTGTGGAGTTGTGGTGAGACATCTTTTCCGTGTCTTTTTAACCATAAAACAGTAAAAGAAAGGTGTGGGGTTGGTTCGTTTGGGATTTTTTTTCCCCTTAAGAAGACAAAATCTGTAGATACTTATGTGTTAAAATGGCTGTTTCTGCGGCCAGAAATACATGAGGCTCTGCCATAGAGACATTCTGTGCTATGTTAATTTTCCTGTAGCCAGTTCATGGTCCAAAAGCAACGACAATGCCCTGGCTATTTGAGAACTGGGTCTCTAGGTATGCACTTTCCTAAGCATCGTTTGGTATCATACACCTGTACTAAGGCTCAGGGGAAGAAGTTTCTGTGGGGAAAAAATAAAAGTAATAAAAAAATTTGCTTGGTGCAGACTTCTTTTCAAAGGATTCACAGAGAAATTTCCTCCCTGCTTGCATTCCAGGGAATCAAAGGTTGTCTGTTAAAATCTGATTGAAATGCCTCTCGATTGGTAAAGCAGAACCAAGAACGTGGCGCCGACTTTGAGTTACTGCTTCTCTACAGAAGCTGTTACAGCTGCGGGGGGAACCTAAACTTAGTTGTTGACACACTGTTCTCGAGAACGACAAAAGAGATTGTGTTCATTAGGCCAACCCCATCATTCTTGCTAAAAGCAGTCTCAGGTTTCCATGTATATTTTCAAATCAAATTAGAAACGCTGCTCCTGAGACCTCCTTCAGCTGACAGTGACGGATTGCACAACCTGATAAATAGTAGGCATTCCTAGAGGTGTACTAATACCCGAGGTTAGATAATAAAAACATACAGAGAGCCATGTATTTAAAGTAGCAGAGGGCTTTACCCCTTCCTCTGATAATCCAGTCCCCACGTGGGGAGTGGCCAGTTCTCGAACAGAAATGGGAAAGGTTTGTCCCTCAGTTGGTTTTGAAGCTAAATGCTGTTATTCCATCATGGTGGATTTCCTCTGGCTAGTTTTTCATCAGGCGTAATTAAGAGCCACCTCCTTTCCCTCAGCTTTTAGCACAGACTTACACAGCTAGATCAACAGTATTTAATCCCACCAGGAGAATCTTTACAGCTCTACATGTTTGTTACCTAACTTGAATGTAGAAGAAAGCAAGAGAAATGGAAAAACAGGCTTACTGGCATTTGAAAAAATCAGAATGTAGCTAAACTCATATGGTTGCAGAAATTATATCAACCAGGTTTCCTGCACCCACTGAATCAGTCTTGTCTTCACATGAATGTTGAGATTTTCTTATCTCTGTTGTGCATGCTAAAAATGCAGCAGAATATAACTGGGAAGACTGGGATTTGATGGCATAATCCAGGAATCCAGCCCCTTTTAAAAATATGTTGGAATGATCTGTCTTGAAGCAGAGAAGCGAGAACTGCTCTCCTGAGTAGTGGGGAAGGCAAGCACGTTCTCAAACTCTCAGCTTATTGTACAAACCTTTTGTGTTTTCTTTCTTTTTAATTTGTGCTGAATTTGGTCACGCACCAAACCTGTAGCTCTGCAGCATT
The DNA here is from genome assembly GCA_025331215.1 of Actenoides lindsayi. Lineage (NCBI taxonomy): Eukaryota > Metazoa > Chordata > Aves > Coraciiformes > Alcedinidae > Actenoides > Actenoides lindsayi. The sequence goes on from WTSP01002981.1 coordinate 232,061, forward strand.
TCCCCGGTACTTTGATTCAACGGTCAAATGTTCACAAAGCAGGTTCATGTCAAGGTTCATCCCTTTGTTCTCAGAGGTTTTCCTGGCTGCTGCCTTTTACTATCTCGTCTGCCTCTAAGAAAAACTGATGTTATCTTCGAAAGAGAAAACTCAAGATTGTGTTTGCGACAGAGGATTTCCTGTGTGCCTACCTCCAGCTTGTACAGTGATGTCAATGAGGAGCTTCACATGTCTGTGCTTCTTCAGAGGGCTTTAAGAATAGTCCTTGCACAGAAGCTGAAGAAATCCCCAGCTACTGGTGCCTTTGATCTCAGATAAAGGTCAACCTGTCTAGCAGAAAGCGTGATCAGAAATGCAAGCTTACATCACCCTTCACTTTCTCTTCCTTACCCTGAAATGATTCACTCTACCTTTCAGGGTATGCCTTCACCGCAGCACCTATGGTTTGAACTGCAGCTCTTCAGAAGAGTTTGATCTCATGTGCCAGCCACCTTAAACCAGGACCACCAAGATTTTCAATGAGCTCATAAGAAACTGTCCACAACACTTATTCTTACAGCGATATTTAGAATCATAGAATCATTCCAGTTGGAAGAGACCTTCAAGATCATCAAGTCCAACCATTAACCAAGCACTGCCAGCTACTAATATCAATTGTAGGATTTTGTTGGTTTGTTATTTGGGGTTTATTTAATATGCATAGGCCTACTAGTGTAAGTGTTCCCAACAAGCACACATTGTTTCCTTGCACTGAGAGCTTCTGAGGCTCTCTGGGCACACTGCTCCAAACACCGACACTCACAAAGTTCCACCTAGCACTACATTCAGGTTGCATGCCAGCAAAGCTTTGGAGCCGCAGATTGCAGTTGTTTCTCCCAACACCCACCTCTGCAAGGTTATCACTGCACAGCTGGTGGGGGAAATACAGGACTTACACATTCTGCAGGTAAGACTGGCTCAACAATTTGGTATATAATTTAATTATAAATGCCAAAGTGTGGGTTTTTTAATTGCTTTTGAATTCCTCTGTAACTTCAAAAATGTTGTTACAGCTGTGAATATTGGTTATTAACTGACAAATAACGTGCATAAAGGTAAACACTTTCTCTTGCTGAGTTTCCTCAAAGCCATATGGGCTCAAGATAGTTATCACCACAGAAGATGAGTGATGGGAACAGTAAATATCGAATGCTTCAACTACAGGCTATTTGTCACCTCTTCTCTCTGAAATGATACTCTGCTGATAGATAGGATAGATCTTGCTTTTCACGGACTAAGCCACCTTGCACTGCTTAGAAGGAGGAGTGAAGTGCCAGTATCTGGGACTGAGTATGTCTCATGGAATCACAGAAGGGTTTGGGTGAGAAGGGACCTTAAAGATCATGTAGTTCCAACCCCCCCTGCCATTGGCAGGGGCACCTTTCACTAGACCAGGTTGCTCGAAGCCTCATCCAACCTGTCCTACTCCTTAACTGGGATCTGTGCTTTAGCAAGGGTTAGGAGATGCCACTTCAGGGGAAATACAGTGGTACATGGAAGCAGTGTGACTGGTTACTGGTAGCGGGAGGATCACGGTTTATCCAGATCATCTTTACAAAGGTGTAGTTCACTACCTGTAATGGTCAAGCAAGTGACCTAGGGATGTGGATTAGGAAGAAAACCAAACAAAACCCAATGATGGATTCTGCTTTTATTCTGTACAACATGCCTCTTGGCACAAGGGAGAAGTAGCATATAACTGCAGAAGGTAGAGATTATCTCCAGTGGAAATGGGGATCGAATCAGGACTCTCAGCCATCATTCAGTCTCTTGAACCTAATTCTGGAAGTTTTTTCAGAAGGATCAACTTTAGGCATAGAGGGCTGGTCTCTTGGCTAGTTGTCAGTGGGAAAGACAGGCTCCTTTAGATGACAGTTTGGTGTTGGAAAACAACTTGGTTACATTGGGTTCTTGTCGGTGTGTCAATCCTCAAATTAAGGTTGTGCCAGGATGTAGTCATAAGGTGTGTCAATCCTCTTCCAAGTTGCCAATTTATTCTCCAGAATTTTAGCTCCCCTTTTTTCCATCAAAATCTTCTCACCGTTCTCATTTCCAAGAAAAGTCTCATGAGATGACTTGTGTGATGTGCAGGCGTGTTTGCTTGAGTCTGTGGAGAGCCTTCTGATATAGCTGCAGGGTTTTCCCTTGTTTCATTCAGGTGCCAAGTGACAGTAAACTGCTGCCAGTATTCTTGGTTATTTCACTGACCTATTTAAGTTCAGTGTTGTATTTCTAAAATCAAGCTCTTACTCTTGGCGTAGATTTTATTTATTTTAATTTTTTTTTCGGTAGTTTCAGCTTTAGAGATGCAAAAGGAAGGGTGTTAAGCAACATCTTTGCAGTAGTATCTTAGGAAAAATACACACCGACTTCTGCTAGCAGACAGACAGGTTGCTAAACATGACTATTCGCAGCCGTAGACCCAAGAACCCGAAGGGCTCTGTTACCCACCGTTACCTGCAGCTCGCCCCACTGCCGCCTCTAATGCTCCTACTTATTGGTGCCGCTGCAAGGATTGCAACATAAATGCTGTGTCTTTTGGCTTGTCTTTATTCAAAACAGACTTGTTTTGTGAAAGAAATCTAAATAGAGCAGAAAATAAATTTGCACCTCTAAGTGCTGCTCTGCAAGAGTCATTTTTGTTCGTTTTCATAGTCATTCTGGTTTTCGGTAGGAATTTTTGTTAATTTGAACTGTGATAGGTTCCAGAGTTTTCAAACAGATCTCACTGAAAATGGTTTTGTGCTCTGTACTCGCGAGTGTGTCTGAGAGGCTTTTGGTGAGCGATTGTGTTTTCTAATTCCCCTAGCAATATTAATGATGGATTGGGATATTTTTATGGCCATGACAAAAGGTTTTTATGCTGCTGTTTGTCACTTGAGCCTCTGTAATTGGAAAAGAGTATTTCTAGTTTGTCTATATCAGCAGTCTCTTAATTACAAACCTAGAAGCATTAGTATATGCCCTTTAATGCATACAGATTTTATTTCATAGAGAAATACATAGTTGAAGTAAAGTGTTTGTATAATGATGGAAATAATAATTAAAAAAAAAAGAAGTTTGGGTATTTTCCTTACAAGCCTAGTGAAGTTTAATGAAAAATAACTGCACTACATCTCTAAGTGTGATCTGAGTGGACGCACTGTCACCTTTGTACCGGTATGGTCTTGTTCATAGGGATTATTTGCATTTGGATGAAGGTTCCTGCTAAAGCAGTTCCATGTATTTTTAATACATTTTCTTTGGGGCAAAAGGTAGGAGAGTATGATTTTTGAGAAAGAAATTGTAAAAAGCCGATCAGAATGTTTCAGACAAACATGGGACTGCAGCAATGCCTAGCCAAGCACTAGAAGTCTCAACTGTTCCAATACATTGCATGTTACGAAATAATTCCCAGAACTTTGTGTTCTTTTTGCATCATTTTTCCATGTTCTTTCAGTTGCCTTTTAAAACACTATAGTCACTAAAAAACAAACAAACAAAATCAAAGATAATATTTGGCCATAAAAAGAATGGCTTTAAAGGCATCAGTGTGATCTCTTCAGTACCATGACATAAATGCAGCCATGAACTTTGGATGTGACCTTTGCAGAGTCTGGGATGGAAAGGTGGTAGAGAAAGACAACAGGGTGAACTATATAATCTCTCGGTGCTTCTGTAAAATAGTAAAAAGACCTGTTTCCTATCTAATGGAAGGATTACAAGGGTAAATGCTTTCTGAAGGCTCTACAGTGGGATCTGGACAGGCTGGATCGATGGGCTGAGGACAACTGCATGAGGTTTAATATGGCCAAGTGCCAGAATTTGCACTTGGGTCACAACCCCTTGCAACATTATAGGCTTGGGAAAGTGTGTCTGGGAAGCTGCCCAGTGGAAAAGGACCTGGGAGTTCTGGTCAACAGCCAGCTGAATAATCTGAGCCAGCAGTGTGCCCAGGTGGCCAAGGAAGCCAACAGCATCCTGGCCTGTATGAGAAATGGTGTGGCTAGCAGGACTAGGGAAGCAACTGTCCCCCTGCACTTGGCACTGGTGAGACCACACCTCGAATACTGGATTTAGTTTTGGGCCCCTCACTGCAAGAAGGACATTGAGGTGCTGGAGTGTGTCCAGAGAAGGGCAACTAAGCTGTGGAAGTGTCTGCAGAACAAGTCTTGTGAGGAGGAGCTGAGGGAACAGGGATGGTTTAGCCTGGAGAAAAGGAGGCTCAGGGGAGACCTCCTTGATCTCTACAACTCCTTGACAGGAGGTTGTAGAGAGGTGGACATTGGTATCCTCTCCCACGTGCAGGCGATAGGACAAGAGAAAACTGCATCAAGTTGCACCAGGGGAGGCTTAGTTTGGATACAGAGGAAATAACTTGTTCCCCAAAAGGGTTGTCAAGCCCTGGAACAGGCTACCCAGGGCAGTGGTGGAGTCCCCATCCCTTGGAGGAGTTTCAAAGCTGTGGAGATGTGGTGCTGAGGGACAGGGTTTAGCAGTGGACTTGACAGTGCTGGGTTAACGTTTGGACGTTTGGACTTGATGATCTTAGATTGGACTCCATCATCTTAAAGGTCTTTTCCAGCCTAAACGAGCCTATGATTCTGTCACCTGTCGCCGAGAAATAAACTCATTCTTTCCACTGGCGCCTTCACCTGCAGCTCCCGCCCTTCAGCCACCGGGACAGCGCCTGTTGGGGACCCGTCCGAGCTCCGCAAGCCGCCGAGGCCCGGGTCTCCTCCGCGCTCCCTCTGCCGGCCGGAGCCGCGGGGGCTCGGCTCGGCTCGGCGGCGGCTCCAGGCCGGGGCCGGTTCCGCCCCCGGTTCCGCGGGGACCGCGGAGGCGCTCGGCCCGGTGGAACCGGTCCCGGCGTGATCGGCCGTGACCTGTTCGGCAAACCGGCTCCGGGGAAAACCAAACCACCGCACCGACCGAATCCATTCCGGGATTTCGAGGATGCCGGCGGAGTGACACATTGACATCACGGGGGCGCGGCCCCCGGAGCGGCGGGCGGGGGCTGCGCGGCTGAAAGGCGGCGGGGCGCGGCCGGAGTCACTCCGGAACGGCGGCGGGACAGCGCGGAGCGGGCGCGGCGGGAACGGTAGCGGCTGCCTACACTGCACGGGCTGGACTCCGCGCCGGGGGCCTCCAATGTGCTTCGGGAAGCAGGCGTTCGCTGCGGCCTTAGGTAAGCAGGGAAGGTGCTCGCCGCTTCCCCCCCCGCTTCCTTCCCTTCTGCTCTCGCCGGATCAGGTGCGGGCGCGTTCCCGCAGCCGGCGGGGAGGGCGCAGAGGTGTTCGGGGGTGCTCCGCGCAGCCGGGGAGGGGCGGGCGAGCTGCCCTGGCTGCCCCCCGCTGCCCTCCGCCGCACGCCGGGAGTTTCGGCGTGCGGTCTGCGGGGCACCGACCGCCTTGGCTGCGGTGCGGGCAGGAGAGCAGAGTGCTCCCAGCTCCTCGAGCGAGCGGCGTTAACCCAGGCGCGATTTGCTGGTAATTAGACAACTCGCAGGTCGGCAATTGTCTTGTCTTGTCTCACGCGGGGATCTCGCCTGCGTGCCGGAGCCTTGTTTGATCTTCTCGAAATACCGAGGAGGCTCCGGAGACTTGGGTGCAAGATTTTTGTGTCCGGGGCTGCCTTACGTTGCCGTTTTCTTCCTGACGTGCTGACCGCGCTCCGAGCCTGTCAATCAGCCCTCCAACAGCAACAGCAAGCACATGGCAATTTGCAGAGAGCTCGCAGAGCCATTACGCTCTGCCCTCAGCTTCGCTTGCAACTTGCTTAGGTGCGCCTGGAAAGCAAGTGCCTCTTCGTGATTTCTTTCCAAAAAAAACCCGAAACAAACCCAAAAATCTCTCGCACTAGGGGTTGTGGTTGCACTTTGCCAGAAGGGACTTGCGTCAAGGACCATGCGGTGAAGCCGAGCGCCGGACCCCGGGACCGCTGCCGTGCACTCACCGCTCCCTCCCCCCAGCTCAACTCAGCGTGGAGGGATCGCCCGGGACTGCTCCCGTCGGAGAAGGGAAATAACAACCCGAGCAGGAGCCTCGCGTTCCCCGCGTCTTCTTGGAGACCTTCTCCGCGAGTGAAGCCCGGCGCTGCCTGATCCTGCTTCCTGGTGCCTGCGGCAGCTTGCAGCTGGCTTAACGCTCGATCGAGATATAAACCGTTTTGCAGAAAGGGCTTGATTTGTTTCCCGTCACCTCCAGATCGGGAGACTCGCGGCCAGAGGAGAACGGTTCTTGCCCGGGCACCCCGCGGGCACGGCGGGGTCTGGCTCCGCGGGGGAGCGGGCGAGGGGCACGCGGCCCGCTGCATGCTGACCCCCGAGACAGGAGGGCTGCGGCCGGCAGCGGAGCTGGATTTCCCTCCGCTCGCCGAGTAGGACGTAGAAGATCTGCCGAGGGCTTTGCAGACGAGGAGCGCAGCCCGCCTGCCTTCCCCCACGCCGCGGGGCTGGGAGGGCGAGGAGCTGGGGGCTGCAGCCCCCTGCCCCGCCGAGCTGCCGTCCTCCGCCGAGCGGATTTGCTGTCACCAGTGACTTCTCGGAAACCAGTAAGTTGGGGAACTCGCCGGGCTTTTTTGCACCGGAGCCGAGCCGGGGCGGTGTGGGCCGGGTCGCCGGCGGGGCCGCACCGGGAGCGGCGAGCAGGTGCCGCTGGGGGCTCTGCCGCGGACCCCGGGCCCCCGCTTCCCCTCGTGGAGAGGACCGAGGTGGGCTGAAAACGTGCAGGAGGTCAACGACAAAACCCCCGGCCAACCACGCGGCTCCTTCGGTGGGGTGGCGGCCGCGGGCAGAGGGGCTGGGCTGGGAGGACACACACAGACAGACGAAGGGGGCCGGGGTCCGAGCCGCGGCGGTGGGAAACCCCCGGCGCTGCAGCGGCCGGTGAGGCCGGGCGCTGCCGCTTTAAATGCCGGGAAGTCCGGCCTCCTGAGGCAGCGCCGGCCTCGGTCTCTGCCCTCCCCCAGCAAAAGACGGAGAAGGAAAAAAAAAAGAAAGAAAAAAAAAAAAGAAAAAGAAGCGCCCTTGTTTTCATTCATA